>JAQIWH010002919.1:0-22145 GCA_034695005.1 Cryptops parisi | reverse complement strand
GGGGGGAGAGTGTATTTACAATGAGTTTTGGCAAATCGAACGGTCCGACGTATGTTTCTACCTAGTCACCACCAGTCGTTACAGTTTGGGCTCGAGCAAAATTAACTTATCGTGCTTTATCATTCGTGTCAACGAAGCGTAGTTTGTTGAGGAAACGGCGAAAGAGGCGATGGAAGGGTTAAACGAAGCGTCCGAATTGGGGAATTATCTTGGGAACCCGCCTTTTGAGAAATGAGTGTAGGTGTGTGCCACTCGCGAAATTAAATTGCGACCAATGATGCTTCGCTTCACTGTGTGCTTCTGGTTTCGGGGGGGGGGGGGTTGTGTTCCAGGCAAAAGTTGGGGTGGGCGAATAAGGTTTAATTGGCATTTCTCCAACCCACGTGCGTGGGTTGTGTAGGCTGTCGTTGTTGTCCGGAATATTATTGTTGAGTATAAATCAAGGCGAAATTAAGACGCGTTCAACGCCACCCGCCGGAGAAGAGCCGTTTATTAATTTATCATGAGCGGTTTTGCAACGAGACACACGAGCTTCTTGACTTTGCTGAGGTGATTCGACAACAAATGGTACCTGCCATCATTGAAAGTCCCACGCGATTTTCTCTTAATAGATTTGAAATACGACTCGCTTATTACGACGAAGAATTCACGCTCGCGATTAATTGGGAGCAATCTGTTTTGACAAATGAAAGGCGCGACATTTCATTTTGTTTTTGTACCGAGTCCACAGTTTTGTCTTTTTGTTTTATTTTTTGTTCTTCAGTTCAGCTAATTGTTACGAATAACATTTGTTGGAATGTTCTTCGACACATGGTTTGTCGAAAAAAGTGGATGTACTTAAAAAGTTAAATTCAAGAGGGAGTTTCCTAGTTTCGTTTCGTTAAGTGTCGATGAAAATGAATAAAACTTGTTCTCTTTTGTTTTAAGGATGTTGTCGTTTGAGGGTCAAAAAGTAAACGTTTAAAATTGTTAGCGTTTTTTGTTGGTGAGAATGTTTCAAAACTCGATTAAGCGGTTTCTAAGACCTTTCAATCCAATCAAAGACGTAGCAGAATTGGTGATGGCTGTTCACTGATCACTTGAAAATGCTAAATGCATATAAGTAGTAACAAACAAAGTGACGTTTCTTCATACATTAGCTAGGCATTATTTTATTCCAATTCAATATGTTCAAACAAAATTACACATTTACAGACCAAATCAAAAAAATTTCGATTTTTACAATTGTAAAACAAAATTGCCAAACAATTTAGGTTTCCAATTTGCTATAAACCAACAAAATCTAAAATTTTAAAACAAAAAATCACAAAAAAATTGTTCACCAGATAAAAAAAAACAAATGCTGAGAATCAACACCTCGGGTAGCTTGCGAGGGGTGGCACAGCCACCAGCTACCCCTGGAATATGCTAGTAACTTAATAACACGGTTGTATGCCACTCGAAGGCGTCTAATTCTATACTTAAGAGTATTCGCTACTAAAAGATAATTCCATAGAGTTGACGGAGTTGATTTTAGCTCAGCTTTTCATGATAGTTGAAAGGATAATTTAACGTGATAATATAACGAATTTTTCATTCGTTTTGTTAGATTTTAGCGTAAATTCGATTGGTAAGTTTTTCAATGTGTACGGAAAAATCAACTTAAATTTGCAACTGATGAATGTATTTTTGCTTCGAGATATTTACTTTGGGAAAATATCATATATTTGTAAGAGTATTCGTAAATATTATGTCCGAAAAATGGTTTTTGACATTATTTGTTTTGTAAATAGCAACTTCGCTACCACCTGGAAAATAACAAAATTATAAAGCATGTAATTTCCGTTTATCGACTGATTTAAGATACCGCAATGTAATAGAATAGCATCAAATCCTACGTATAAAGGATATCTGACACACGCAATTATAACTCTATTTAATGGGCTCGCCATTCCTAGTGCAGTGAGGGAAAAACAACGAAAATGGAACACCTTTTGTGGTGAAATAACCAAAAGTTTGATTAACGTGTGTGCCATCTACGACGTAGATTGTTCATCGCATAATGCTACCTGCTGTTTGTCAATTCTGATTTCGAGTCCAAAACTGGTTGGTAAGACTGATGCCCAAACCGAATAGTTGTGTCGCAGTCCCTTGTCGTTGACCAGTTTAAAAGGTGTTTCAAAGCATTAGTTTCCATGCATCAAGATGAGCGCACTTCAAGGATGGTGTAGTCTTAGATTGTGCAATGAGTAACTGTGCAAAAAAAAAATCCGTTTATATGACGATTGCAGTGTAATAGGGGCCTACATGGATTTATAAGTGAAACCAAGATAATTGAAAAACAACCGACTGCGCATAAACTACGGCATATAGCTTCCGTCTTACTTGCTTAAAAAGTTAAGTCGAATGCATCGATACCTCATTCATCAAAATCCGTCAAACCGTTTATGCTTGTAAGAGGGAACAAAGAATCCTACGTTCATACATACACACACCGTATAAACATAATTCGCTTTCCTACGCAGTCGGATAATCAAGCAGTGGTTCGAGTTGCTGGTATTTTCGAGTAGTGACATCAGTCTGGAACCGAACGTGCCGTAACTCGGGGTGGTTCGAAACTAATCGATATATCGGGGCAGAGATCGATATTACGAAAAGTTTCATAAAGCAGAAGTTGAATTTTACCCGCGTGGATCACCTTGTTGAATCCACGCGAATGAAGTGATACGTAGACGAATCCTTCGTTCTTGGAAATGGGGTTTTGAATGCCTTTAATTGGTAATTCTCTTACTCTTCGAGAATAATATAAATATAAATATAATTTAAAATTGTACTTTGATTTTTTGTTTAAAATCTTATTTAAGCAATCCATGGGATCATATACAAAACATTTGCGAACAAATGAACACAATATAAGACAGGCAGCAATTTAACAAAAAAATGACATATTGTCTCAATAGCTTGTCAACTGCGTAATAATGTTTTTTTGATATCTTGCATATTGGGACAAATTGCACGTTTTGGAGACGGAACGTCAAGCTGTTCCAAGTTTAAAGACAACATATGGAAATCTAGATTGAATATCGTTCGGCACAACATATGAAATTTGAAACGTATAAGATGTTGATTCACGACAATGGAAAATGTTATTGAAATATTGAACATAATAATGTAAACAATAAATTAAACGTAGAATATTTTGTTAACGTAAAAATATCTTTTATTGATGTGTGAATATACTGATTTTTAGTTTTATGTTGTCACAAAATAAATCTAGTATGGTCCTAGCTAGTGGTTCACTATTCATCATTTTGGTTCACTATGAATAGATGAGATGACCTTTATAATAAGCAGTATTACAAACATATCTGGCACTCGCAATTACAGTATCATTAGTTGTTTTTTCCGAAAAACCTTTACCAGTGCAATACAGAAAAAAAATATCACAGATGGAAGCGAAGTATTTCGTATTTTATATATATATATAAATTTTTATAACCAAAACTGAGTTTTTAGATTTATGTAAATACGTGTCACTCATGTTTTCAATGGGAATTTAATTTTAATATAATTTTCTTGTCAATTCATTTTTGAATGCATTTCAAAGAACATCCAGACATTGCTTGTGTTGTTTAGTGTTTTTGTTAGGTGATGACTTTGAGTGATGACGTGTTTAATAGCAATGTCATTACATGTCCCTTTGTTGTTGACTAGATAAAAATTGATCACCGATGTAAGATTGTGTGCAGACTATAACTTGCCTCATGCTGTAGTAGTTGATAGGTGTTTTTTAGTCTTGCTGGCATTACACCAAGTGATTTTGCCATGGGTTTTCTAACTGCCCTTGTTTTTTGTGCAATGGCTCTGCACAGAAATGAGGTGTTGTCTGACGAAACATGCTCTACCCCTAGTTCCGATTTTAAGGTTCTCACTGTGAACGAAACCCAGACCATAGGAATGATTGTTGGTAAAAATGATCAATTCCCTTTACCGTTCTCTGGTGACGCCACTCTTTGTGCTAGATTTCGTAAAAAAAGTAAAATTTACTTTACCGTTCCCCTACAACCATCTACGGGAATCATGCTAGGTTTGTCGAAAAGGGAAGTTTATTTTCAGATAACTCATTCTAAGAAGAACGAACTTTACATGCCGATATCTTTTCCGAATCAAACTTGGCTTCATGTCTGTTGTGTGATGAATACGTCGGATGTTCAGTATTACCTCGATGGCACTTATTATGGTCATAAGCCTGTGGCGGAATATGATCTTGAAAAGGATGATCACAATGATACAAACGTAATGTTAAACCAATATCAAACTGGCTACGAGGGAACCGTCTCTGATATCCGCTATTACAATCGAATGCTGACCCCGGAAGAAGGTAAAAAATATTTTACATAGTTCTTTACTTAAATGAAAAAAAAGCATATGATAGCTGTCTCGTGGTATCGGTGTTTCTCGTACATAGGATATAGTTGAAGTACGTTATAGGTATAATGCTACATAAATCAGAACGTGCCACTTTTATTTTTAAATTCTAACAGTTAAACAAATCGCATGTGACCCACATTCTGCACCTGAAGACTTGATTAACTTGGAGCAGGCGTCAGATATCTGTTATTACGTGACCAATGTGACTGCTATATCAACTCGCTTGAAATGTTTATCCAATTTCACGGCAGAAGAGGAAGAGCGAGATAGAAGCTGTTCTAATCCTAGCGATGGGTCTAAAGTTGTCCCGATGGATACGAATACTCGATTGAATGCTTTTCTTCCCAATGCTACTACTTATCCTTTCAATGGTGTTGCCACAGTATGTGGACGGTTTTACATGAAATCTAGATTATCTCATATTATTCTCGGCGTTCCAATATATCCAGCTGCCATTATCAAGTTGGTAGTCTATGACGGAAATGTTCATTTTTCTCTGGCCGATGGCGAAATGGATGAGTATATTGGAATGGGAGCCCGATTAGATTGGATGCATGTCTGTTGCGTAGTGACCAAGACGACTCTGCAGTTTTACCTAGACGGAACTCTTTTCAAAGAGATTCCCATCTTCCACTTCTCTGTTGACCAGGTCAAGAACAATGTTTACCAAGTAATGTTGGCCGGTTCAATGGATGGATTTTTCAGTGACATTCGTTATTATGACCGAAGCTTGACTCCCGAAGAAGGTAATACTGTCTGTTCGACACTATCTTGGAAATTTCATTTTGATGACATAATTAGTTAAAGCAAAGTCATTTATGCGAACAGTTCAACAAGTGGCGTGCCATTCTACTTCGGCGCCGAATGATTTGATCCATTTCAATGAGACAGACGTCTGCTTCGAAGTGATGGATAAACGTACTTACATGAAGAAGGCATCCCGGATCATATGTCCATCGAACGAAACGAATTTGTACAATGACAAACGAATTTGCTTGATTCCAAACTCAGCTTCTAAGATAGTATTTTTCAACGAAAGTCGTCATGAAGCTTCGATTAAAGACGAAAGGGAATATCCTTTTTCTACCAAAGGCACTCTTTGTGCCCGATTCCAGATGGGCGATTGTGAACATTTAGAAGTCCATGTTCCTATTGAGCGTGAACACGCTTTCTTGAGTTTGGGATTCGGTCGTGAATATTTAAATTTTTCCGTTAGTGGTATGGAACGACCTCTGACACTATATCGTCGGGGTGTTAGTAATCAATTAGAATGGACTCACGTATGTGCCACAGTGGATTCGAAAGGCGTGTATATAAGGACTGACGGCGACTCATTCCCTGAGAAGATTCCTCTTCCAGAATTCACTTTCACTGATGGTAGAGAGTCTCATATTGTGGCGTCAAGCTCGCCGAATTGCGCCAATGGGTCCATCACTGAAGTTACTTATTACGACAGAATTTTGTCTCACGAAGAAAGTAATTACTAATTATCGTATTTTTATATTTTTAATGTCACGTCAAGAAATGTTTTGCATTGGATAAGATACTTTTTCGTTGTAAAAGGTTAGGTTTAATACCTTTGTAATTCTATTTAACAGTTATTCGTGTTTTTTGCGCTACTGCTTCGGCGCCTAAAAGTTTAATCGATTTCAAGGATGTGGAAATTGATTACGTCATTGTCAATTCCGACGATGAGCTGAATGGTCAAAGTTCAGGGAGCACGAATAGTCCCGGTTCAAACGGAGAAAGGAGAGCAATCACGCCTACTGACATTGATGGCACTACCTCAAATGAAGTTGAACTTTCCGATTCATATTATGGGATCATCGTTTTGAATATGTCCCAATATTCATTCACTGTACTACATCCGATAATTTATCCTTTTGTGGACGAAGCTACTGTATGTGCTCGTTTGCGGTTATTAACAGGTTCTGCCATACAAATCACTGTCCCCGTCGATTCTCATCAATCTATCAATTTTGGTTTCACACGAGACAAATTGTTTCTAATCTTCGGTGGTAGCGGAACTTTTAAAGAAAGCGACTTGCCAATTAAGATGTCATCGGACCAGACTCGATTGTGTTATGTCATGAAGTCGGATACTGTGGAATTTTATTTGAATGGCAAGAGTGTTGGCTCTCATCCCATCGACTCAAATGGAGCAGATTCTAAGACAGACCATCTCCATGGAATACTATGGCTTGACGTTGATAAAACTGGCGAAGCGTATATCAGCGATGTTCGTTATTACAACCGATCTCTGTCTGCTACGGAAGGTAATCGCTATTTTACGCTATGTTACATCGAATATGGGAAGATAGTTAAATTCGGAAAAACTTTTTTTGTGTGTAAAACTATTGCTTTATTTAGTTCGGCAGGGTGTCCACCAAATAAGCTCCGGTACCTGACTGATAAGTTCTTTACAAAAAAGGCTAATACACATGCGCTTTGAAGGGAAAGGTAGGAAAACCTCCAACTTTATGAGGTGAAGCCTTGTTGGCAGGAACAGGAAGCGTCTCAACATGAAGTTATACGGAAAATGGCGTCTCTCATTGAGAAAGCGCAATGTGTGGTGTGCTTTTCAAGGTGTTCCAGGACCTTAGTTAGTTACAAACTTTTAGGGTATGTAGAAAGTCCTAAAGGAGTAACGTTTTTCTATGTTTCTGAAAAAAATTGCGTCATGTAATACAGACCCCTGAGTCCCGCCTGTATCTATATGGTGATGAGCTCCACATGGTGTTCTTACAGATACAGTCATGATTCAGTTGTCTGTATCATGTGATGTGATTTTTTCCAGAACTTTTCAAATAGAAAAACGTTGTTTCTTTTGGTCCTCCTACATGCCTTAGAAGTTTGTAACAAAATTCCTGAAACACCCTGAAGAGCTACACCACACATTGCGCTTTCTCAATGGGAGACGTAATTTTCGTATGCCGTCATTTTGAAGAGCTGTTACTTCCGGTTTCTACAAACGGCTCTTCACCTCGAAAAGTTGGAGAGTTTTTCTGCTTTTTACTGCAAACCGCATGTGTTGCCTTTTTCGTAAGGAAATTATGTAGGCGTATTCATTTTTGTGGACACCCTGTATATTGTCCGTGAATGAAATTTATTTTAAATACACATTTCAAAATTTTGCCCATCTCCCTAAGATGTGATTTCTGATTGTGGAGGACGTCACAGAAGTCATTCTAGTCTCGGAAGGATTTTTTTTTCTTAGTCAGAGAGCCTCGTGGTTCTTGGAAATGATACTACCTGGTCAGTAAGGTAAATTTAATTAGGAGACCATGCAACTTCCCCCGAGGCTTCATTCAGGAAAGTTGCATTTGATATAGCAAATTGTTCTTCCAACATATGCACTGCCCTTCTCTATTTTACTATTGTGTTCTTCTAATTATCTAATTTCTGTTGTCTGAAATGTTTCTAAAATAATTATTTGAAAAGGCAAAATGATGAGGTGTGTACATATTTTTATATCCGACCAGTAAGTTAAAATATTTGTCAAAACTATCAGGTTTTTGAAAGGAAACGTTATTTTGTCGTATTATTCACATCAACAAATGAGATATGCAGCTAAACACGTTAATTCCTATATCGTAACAGTTCGAAACGTTGCTTACAATCCTGCCTCAGCACCAGAAGATTTGATTCAGTTCGATCATCAGGACATTTGTCTGCGAGTGACCAATTCCTCTGGTGTTTACACCTACTGTTTATCGAACACAAAAGACCAATCTGCGAATGAAGGAAATGAACAAACAGCTTCCGAAAATCATGCGGTTGTCACTGGAAATAACAGCGCAAACTGTGCTGAACCTCTCGATGCTGATGACCAGGTCATCCTTTTGAACATGTCCCGATTTGTCTTCAGAGTTCATAACCCGATAATCTATCCTTTTGTGGACGAAGCAACCGTTTGTGCTCGTTTGAAATTATTAACAGGTTCTGCTGTACAAGTTACTGTCCCCATCGATGCCGATAGATCCATCAATTATGGTTTCAGCAGAGACAAACTCTTCTTAATCTTCGGTGGCGGCGATACTTATACAGAAAGCGATATTCAAACTAAGATGGCATCGGACTGGTTCCAATTGTGTTACATCATGGAGTCGAACACCGTAAACTTTTATTTGAATGGCGAGTTTTTTGCGACCCATCCCCTTGACTCGAAAGGAAGCCAATCACTTTCAGGGTATCTTCACGCAATACTATGGCCCGGTGCTGATCAAAATGCCGAGGCTTATGTCAGCGATGTTCGTTACTACAACCGATCACTAACTGCTACTGAAGGTAACTTTTTCACTTTACGTTGGCTATGGGAACTTAAACCATAAACACTTTATTATTTAATAGTATGTAGCTAAAATCGCTAATTATTATGATAGTTCGAAACGTTGCTTGCGATTCTGCTGCAGCACCAGATGATCTGGTTCAGTTCAATCACCAGGGAATTTGCTTTCAAATCACTGATGGTTCTGCCAATGACCCGTGGCAATGTTTGTCGAACACAGTTGATAATGGAAACAGTGGACAAGAGGGTACAACCAAGACATATGTAGATTCGCATTCGAATATGCCTACAGACTGGGCCCAAACTAATGATGACTCATCAAAACATACGTCATCTGAAGAAGGTTTCCAAGGAACATCTTCTTCGCCAATGGACCAAACAACTTCTGGAGTCGACATTGCTGATTCAATAATGACTGACTCAGGTTCAGAAGCCACGACCAATGCAGAGTCCACTTCTTTCACATCCGAACAAACTGCTGACTACGATACTGGACATCATTCAAGCTCTGTTAAAAACTCAAAGTCAGATTGCTGGTGCAATGGGGATAAACTGTATACCTTTATAGGAAGTCCATTTTGTTTTGTTTGGTCGCAGTTTACATCTTGCGGTGGTGACAATGACAATTACGGTGACCATCATAATTCTGGTGGCAATTATCATTCTGGTAGCAATGATAATGAAGGTGACACTGATGGTCATGATAGCAATTATAATCATGGTGACAATGGCATTTCTAATGGTAATGATAATTCTGATGGCAATGATAATTCTGGTGGCACTGATAATTCTGGCGACAATGGTAATGATGGTGGCAGTGATCATTCTAGTGGTAATGATAATTCTGATGGCGATGATAATAATGGTGGCAATGATAGTGATGATGACAATGATGTTTCTGGCGACAATAATAATTCTGGTGTTAATCATAATCATGGTGGCAACTATAATTTTGGGTCCAATGATAATTTTGATGAGAGTGAAAATAATGATGGCAATGATGATAATGGTGACAACCATTCAAACTCCGTTGAAAACTCCAAGTCGGATTGCTGGTGCAAGGGGGATAAACTGTATACCTTTTTCGGAAGTCCTTTTTGTTTTGTTTGGTCGCAATTTACATCTTGTGATGGTGGCAATGAAAACTATGGTGAAAATGATAATTCAGTTGGCAATGATGACTTGAATGGCGACGATGATAATGGTAGTAATGCTGGTCATGGTAATCATGGTAGAACTCACAGTTCAGGTGGAACTGATAATTCTGGTGACAATGATAATGATGGTGACAATGGTGATTCTGGTAATGATAATTCGGATGGTAACGAAAATGATGGTGACAATAATGGTCATAGTAGCAATAATAATCATGGTGGCAATTACAATTCTGGTGGCACTGATAATTCTGGCGACAATGATAATGATGGTGACAATGATAATACTGGTGGCAATAATCATTCTGGTGGCAATGATAATTCTGGCGACGATGATAATGATGAAGACAATGATAATGGTGGTGACAATGATAATGGTGGTGACAATGATAATGGTGACGACAATGATAATGATGGTGGCAATAATCATTCTGGTAGCAATAATAATTCTGGTGGTAATGATTATTCGGATGACAATGATGGTGGTGGTGGCAATGATAATGGTGGTGACAATGATAATTCTGGCGACAATGATAATAATGGTGGCAATAATCATTCTGGTGGCAATAATAATTCTGGTGGTAATGATTATTCGGATGACAATGATGGTGGTGGTGGCAATGATAATAGTGGTGACAATGAAAATGATGGTGGCAATGATAATTCTGGCGACAATGATAATGATGGTGGCAATAATCATTCTGGTGGCAATAATAATTCTGGTGGTAATGATTATTCGGATGACAATGATGGTGGTGATGGTAATGATAATAGTGGTGACAGTAATGATCATGGTAGCAGTGCTAATCATGGTGGCAATTATAATTCTGGTAGCAATGATAATTCTGGCGACAATGATAATTCTGATGGCAATGATAATTTTGATGGCAATGATAATTCTGATGGCAATGAAAATTCGGATGGCAATAATGATGGTGATGGTGGCAATGATAATGGTGGTGCCAACAATGGTCATGATAGCAATGCTAATCATGGTGACAATAATGGTCATGGTAGCAATGATAATCATGGTGGCCATTATAATTTTGATGGCAATGATAATTCTGGCGACAATGATAATTCTGGTGATAATGGTAATGATGGTGGCAATGATAATTCTGGTGACAATCATTCAAACTCTGTTGAAAACTCCAAGTCGGATTGTTGGTGCAAGGGGGATAAATTGTATACCTTTTTCGGAAGTCCTTTTTGTTTCGTTTGGTCGCAGTTTACATCTTGTGATGATGGAAACGACAATTATGGCGGTAATAAAAATCATGGTGGCATTCATGCGACTTTATCCCCTCATCATCACTAAACACTCGTTAAAGCTAATTGATGATCCCAGGGAGATAAGCATATTTAGTTTTTTGCTCCTTGGTCGATATATCCCACTTGTTATGAAGCATGTCAACGATGATGATAACATCGTTGTGTTAGTATACATTTTTGCGGTGTTTTAGGTTCGAGTAAAAAATATTTTGCAGATAGGTTGATTTATGCGTAGCAATGATGTTTCTTTAAAATGTATTTCTCTCAATCAAACGAGGTGGTAGGAGTATTTTATTGTTTCTTTTAACTTTTCCTGTCAGCGTTAAATTTCGATAATTCTCTTCTGATTAAAATAGTTTTTTGATTTTGAGCGATATGACTTAGTAGTGCACTGGAACAAATATATAATTTATAAAACATTATTCGAAATGATTTAAAATTGGAATAAAATTTTATAAATTGAAACACAAAAGTTGAGGCTTGTTTATTGAGCATTTATTTGCAACGGTTAACATCTATTTTATTTATTTATGTATTGAGATACGCTCCAAACCGCAACAAAAAATACATACATTTATAAAAAAAAAATAAATACATATTTTTAAAGATGAAATTCGACAGGGTGATGAAAACAGTAACATAAATAAGTGGTAAGCTATGAATCTACTATGTGGGTGATGTATTGGATGAGTGCCTTCTTAAAATGAGTGCCTGATGAGTGCTTTTTAAAGTACTGCAGTTGGTGAAGTTAATTTTATTTCATACATAGTAACATTTTTTTTTCGATTAATAATCAGTGTATTTGCGTGTTTATTGAACAATGTGGCATTATCTTGGACGAGACTTTCTATTCCAGGAATATATATTTTTTTCGAATTTAATTAACCATCAATCAGTTGCTCGATTTCACGTCAAGTATGAAATTATCTATGACTTAACGATCGTCAGTTGCAAAACGAACTTTCTACACATGTCTGTATCACATGACCAAACTGCGTCGTGATTGGTTAAAGTGCAAGATACAAAACAATCACGAAGCTGTTGGTCATGTGGTACAGCCATACAACTGTCGGAGTGACATGACTGATTGGTGACATTTGGCCTTTAAGGTCTTGGCTTAAACGGTTAAATTGTTCCAAACGTTAAAAACGCATAAATTTAAAATTGTCAGATGCCATGTATTTCAGACTTGTATATTCGTTTTTAAAAGATAATTAAAATGGAACACGCCATTTTTACAAACTTAGTATATTTTTTACGTCGTTTAATAATTTCTGTTTAGTGTTTCCATAGTTTTAATGCGTTTTTTTCTACCACTGTGAAGACGTGTCTTCGCATTACTTTAACGTCTTACGATAATTACTACCTAAGTTTGCTAACAAGACACTATAGTTCCAGACTCAACTTTTCTTTGATAAACATTGCTGACTCATGATACTGTATATTGTTCTTGAAAATAATAATGTTGACCTTTAGTTTTGTTATCCGCCGGAGAATAATAAACACAACATTTAGAACTGTACTTATAAATACTTTCATGTAGAAAAATAATGATTTTAATTTTTATGTTTAAAAAAAATAACTGTTTAGCGCGATTACATTTAAAATACGCTATTCTGTATTGCCGTTCACTGTTAATAGACGATTGTAAATTCGATTAAAATGAACTTCGATTATCACCTACGAGTATTATCTATTTTTGAGCCGCGATTATTACATTTTTTTTCGGTAAAACCTTCACAAGTGCAGTGCAGAAAAATAAACTGACATAAAAGGAATTTTTGTGTTTTTTTAATGTTTTTGTTTTTTATATCGTACAAGCCAAACGGAGTGGTTTAAGGTGTATATAGGCTTATGTCATTTGTGTGCTAACGGATGAGTTATATTTTCACGTGAACGACGCGGGCTATTAAATTTATCGCCAATCCAAGTATACATTTTAAATGACATTGGTTTTTTTACTGCTGTTGTTGGATGATGACGGTTAATGTGTATTACCGATGTTATAACGGTTTCTTTGTTGTTGACTGAATAAAAGCGAGCACCGATGTAAGATTGTGCTCATATTATAATTTGTCATACGGTCTATAGGTATCTTTATTCTTGCTGACTTTCCAACAAGTGGTTGTGCTATGGGTTTTCTCACTGCCCTGGTTTTCTGTGCAATAACTCTGCACAGGAGCGAGGTGTTGTCTGACGAAACATGTTCTGTCCCTGGTTCCGACTTTAAAGTCATGACTCTGAACGAAACCCAGACCGTAGTAACGATCGTTGATAAAGATGGTCGATTCCCTTTACCCTTTTCTGGTGATGCCACTCTTTGTGCCAGATTTCGTACAGAGAGTCTAATATATTTCACCGTTCCCCTACAACCAGCTACTGGGATCATGTTGGGTTTGTCGGGCACTCAAGTCTATTTTCAAATAACTTATTCTAAGAAGAATGAACTTTACATGCCGATATCTTATGCCAACCAAACTTGGATTCACGTCTGTTGTGTGATGAGTACGCTGGATGTCCAGTTTTATCTCGATGGGACTTATTTTGGCCATAAGCATATGGCAGAGTATGATTTTGCCAAAGATGATCACAATATCTCAGCCATAATGTTGAATCAATTTCAAACTGGTAATGAAGGAACTGTCTCTGATATCCGCTATTACAATCGAGTTCTAACTTCGGACGAAGGTAAAATTTTTTTTTGCATAGTTCTCTACTTACGTAAAAAAAATAGGTGTCTCGTGGCGTCAATGTTTCTCGTCCATAGGTTATGTTTGAAGTTTTTTAGGTATACATACAGCAAAATGTTACTTTTTTCAATTTCAACAGTTAAACAAGTCGCATGTGAACCGGATTCTGCACCTGAAGATATGGTTCAATTGGAGCAGACATCGGATATCAGTTATCGTGTGACCAATATGACTGTTCCATTAAATCGCTTGAAACGTTTATTCAATCTCAGTTCAGAAGAGCAAAAGCGGGATGTAAGCTGTTCTAACCCTACCGATGGGTCTAAGGTGGTCTCGATAGATACAAATACTCGATTGAAAGCGTTCCTTCCCTATGCTACTTACCCTTTCAGTGGCGATGCCACACTATGTGGACGGTTTTACATGAAACAAGAAGCGTCTGTCGTTGCTCTACGCGTTCCAATATATCCAGCTAGCTTCATTAAAGTGGAAATCCATGATGGAACTGTGTATTTATCTTTGGCCGACGGCAGTACGAGGAAGGGAATTGCAATGGGACGCCGAGTAGATTGGTTGCATCTTTGTTGCGTAATGAACAAAACCGATATACACTTTTTCAAAGACGGAACTCTTTTCGCACAAGTTCTCATGTTCCCGTACTCTTTTGACCTGGTCGAAAACGATACTCACCAAGTCGTTTTGACAGGTAAAATGGATGGGTTCTTCGGTGACATCTTCTATTATGATCGCAGTTTGACTCCGGAAGAAGGTAACGCTGTCTATTCGACACTATTTTGAAATTTTCTATTTGATGACGTATTTAGTTAAAGCCAAGTCGTTTATGCGAAAACAGTTCAACAAGTGGCGTGCGATCCTGCTTCGGCGCCGAACGACTTGATGCATTTTAACGAGACAGACGTCTGCTTCGAAGTGATGGATAATCGTACTCAAATGATGAAGTCATCCCGATTCATATGTCCATCGAACGAGACGAATTTGTATGATGACAAACGAATTTGCTGGATTCCGAGCTCAGCTTCTAAGATAGTATTTTTCAACGAAAGTCGTCGTGAAGCTTCGATGAAAGGCGAAAGAGAATATCCTTTTTATACCCAAGGCAGTCTTTGTGCCCGATTCCAGATGGGTGATTGTAAACATTTAGAAGTTCACGTTCCTATCCAGCGTCAACACGCTTTCTTGGGTTTGGGTTTTAGGGATGAATATTTGGACTTTCACATTAGTGGTATGGAACGGCCTCTTACACTATACCGTCAGCCTGTTAGTAATCAATTAGAATGGACTCACGTATGTGTCACGGTGGATTCGGACGGCGTATACATCAGGACTGGCGACCACTTTTACCCTCCCAAGATTCCTTTTCCAGAATTCACTTTTACGGATGGTGGAGAGTCTCATATTATGGCGTTCAGCTCCCCGAATTGCGCCAATGGGTCCATCACCGACGTTACTTATTACAACAGAGTTTTGTCTCAAGACGAAAGTAATTATCTATTTGTGTCACGTCAAGAAATGATTTGCACAGAACAAGGTGTTCAGTTGTTTGTAGATTATTTTTTTGTGTTTGATACTTCTCTTATTCTGTTTAACAGTTATTCGTGTTTCTTGCGATACTGATTCGGCACCTGAAAGTTTGATCAATTTCAAGGAGGTGGAAATCGATTACGTCACTGATGGTTCCGATGGTGAAAGTTCAGAAAGCATTTTCAGTTCTGGTTTAAACGGAGGAAAGAATGCAGTCATACCTCCTAACATTATCAATGACCCTACTTTAAATTGCGTTGAATTTACTAACTCTGATTATTATCGGGTCATCGGTCTGAATTTGTCCCAAAATCAATTCATCGTTCAGCGTCAGATATTTTATCCTTTTGCAGACGAAGCTACTGTATGTGCTCGTTTTCAGTTATTAACAGGTTATGCCGTACAAGTGATTGTTCCCATCGACTCGTATCGATCTATCAATTTTGGGTTGCTCCGCGACCAACTCTTCCTAATGGTCGGTGGCAGCAGAACTTTCAAAGCAAGCTTAATTGACGCTAAGTTAGCATCCAACTGGAGTCACTTGTGTTACGCGATGAAGGCGGACACTGTCGATTATTATTTGAATGGAAAGCCTTTTGGATCTCATGCCATCGAATATCAAGGCTCCCCTTCGGAAACATCGTATCTTTACGGGGTATTACACAGCGTTGAAGGACAAGCAGAAGTCTATATCAGCGATGTTCGTTATTACAATCGATCACTGTCGGCTTGGGAAGGTAATTTCTATTTCACGTCAGCTATCTAAATACCACAAACAAAGTTTTTTGTCACACGCAATCTTTTAATGTGACAAGTTGAGAAAGCGTTTTCAATTTGTAAACCATTGTGACGTCAGCTTCTTGCTCAACCAATGGTTGGACAAGAAGTCGACGTCACAGTGGTTGCAAATTGCTCGACTTGCCATACCACAAATTGCGTGTGACGGAGCCTTTCAGTTACACTCATTAATTTTTATGACAGTTGCAACCGTTGCTTGCGATCCTGGTTGGGCACCGGACGATTTGATTCAGTTCAATCGCCAGGAAATTTGTCTTCGAACTGTCGACCATGATGGCAATACAAATTTGAAATGTTCATACGCAAACGATAATGAAAACAATGAACCAGAGACCACACCGGTTACAACCATCGATACAACCCAGTCAACTACAGATTCACAATCGGATATGTCAACGGAAGAGTCGACCCCAATATCCAGCAGTTCAGAATCCATGACTAGTGATATTATCGTTTCTTCGACATCAGAATCGACCACAGACCAGGGAACTGAAAGCAGCGAGACTACTGGTGGAAATACGGAATTTACTACGAATCCTTCATTTACTGAGAATCCTTCAAATTCTGATTGCTGGTGCCAGGGGGAGAAGTTATACACCTTTTTCCAAATCCCCTTTTGCTTTGTTTGGTCGCAATTTGTTGTTTGTGAGAACTAACTGATTCAGGAATACTGTAGAATGGATGCCCAATGAAATGACTACTTCTTGGACCTCAGATAAAATTACTGGAAGATTTTGGAATGACGATCCATAAGTCATCTTTTTAACTCTTCTAAACTTTCAATGGGATTGCCAGTGCCAGGGGGATAAAAGGTATACCGGTACCTTTCTCAAAAGTCCTTTTTGTTACGTTTTGTCGACGTATTCCAGTCATGATTGATCATTTAAAGGTGATTCGTTTTAGTTTTATGTTATCTTATTTCAGTTGTGCGCTAAAATTATTTTGGTAATAGATTGGTTTATTCATAACAAGTGGTCTTTTTTTATTTAAAATGTTTTATTTTTTTATTTTTTTTATTTTCACATTAGGCGATCCAACAAATCGAAAATTAACATACAGTTATGTAATAAATACAACTTAAATAACATTAAAATTCTAAAAAAAAACAAAGCAAGAGAAACCGATGCAACACAAATACCAATCAATAATTCCACAAAACATGTTTATAGAGTTTTTTATCGAAAACTCGCTTCACATCTTGCTGGGTTTCACACATAGTTGTTACAATATGAGTTTTCTCGTTGTTGGGCTTGTTTTCTGTGCAGTAGCCTTACATGGGGACGAAGTCTTGGCTGACGAAGACGAACCCTATTCGGCTCCCGGTCCGTCCGCTCACGTTGAAGTAGTGAACACTACTTTTTGGGAATTTTATTTCGGCGAAGGACGTAAATATGCTTTCACGGAAAACTACACGGCTTGTGCGCGTTTGAAGTCTAGCTCAGATGGCGGTACAGTTCGACTCGGTGTTCCCTTCGAACCCCTAGGCGGTCTGATTTTGGATTTTACGCCTTCTTATTCGACCCTGATGGTTTTTGAAAAAGACGTGGGGACATATCAGAATACCCACTATATGGAACACGATTTGGTGACGGACTGGCTTCAATGGTGCGATGTCGGAAAATGTGGATATTTATTTCAAAGGAAAGTTTTTCGAGTCGTATGTCATCAAGAACACCAGTAGTTCGTCTGGGGTTTTATTCAATTCTTTTGTTTATGGACCTGTTCCGTCTGTTTTTGGACTGATAATGGGCAATGTGAATGAAAATGATATTTCTGGTTATGTCAGTGATGTTCGTTTTTACGATCGTGCATTTTCCGCTTCTGAAGGTATGTTCTGGTTAGTTTCATGTGAAAAATTGTAAAAGTAGCTATTCTGTACTTCCATATTCGTGTACTTCAGATTCGTTAAGTTGATGAGGCTATATATTTATTTGTTAATATTCTTGACAGTTGAACAACTTGCTTGCAGTCCTTCAATGGCTCCATGCGACATGGTTGGTTTTAATCATCAAAAGTTTTGCTATTTAACTATTAATGATGTTTCTTCTGAAATTGAACATCTATGCCCTTGGAACATAACGAAATCATCTGAAACCATAACCGAACTACCTGTAGGGACTGATCCAGACACCACTGATGATGCTGATACCACCGAAATCACATCAAACGATTTGACAACTGAAGGGACTCTCCAAAGCACCACACCTTTGCCAACAGGACAAGACCAAACTTGTTCTGATCCCGATCCAAGCGCTCATGTTGAAGTAATGAACGGTACTTGTTGTGCCTTTTACTTCGGCGAAGAACGTCAATATGCTTTCACGGACAACTACAAGGCTTGTGCGCGTTTTAAGATTAGGTCAGAAAACATGATGACGATTCAAGTGGGTTTTCCCTTCGTAACCCAAAGCGGTGTGATTTTGGAGTTTTTACCGTATTCGTTGACTGTCATTGTTTTCGAAAATAAAGGAGGTAAGTATCAGAACATGTACCGGGTTCAACACGATGAGACGGACTGGTTTCAATGGTGCGTTGTCATGAAGTTGGAAAATTTGGATATATATCTCAATGGGAAGTTTAACCGATCGTTTGTCATCGAGAACGCCGAGTCGGTTTCGGGTTCATATAAAGACAAAGTTTCTGGATTTGATAAGTCTGTTTTTGGACAGATTATAATCTATGCGGATAATAAGAATAGTGCTGGCTACATCAGTGATGTTCGTTTTTACGACCGAGCATTATCTGCTTCTCAGGGTACGTTCTGGTTACTTTCATGTGAGAGATGCTATTCTATACTTCTGTGTAGTCGTGTTTTTAAGACTCGTTAAGTTGGCGAGACAATATACTCATTCGTTGATATTGTTGACAGTTGAACAACTTGCTTGCAGTCCATCAATCGCGCCCGACGATTTGGTTCAATTTGACCAGCAAAAGTTTTGCTATTTAACTCGCCGTGAATTTTACTCTGCTGTTGAACTTCAATGCCCATGGAACATAACGCAACCATTTTCGACTGTAACCCAACCCGCTGATACAACAACAGTGGATGACGGAACTGTCCAAAGCAACACTCTTTTGCTAACAGAACAAGACATTACCACAACTGAGACGAGCGATTCACCTACTGAAGAGACAACTACGTCTTTTACAACTGAAGCAACCACTGAATACGAGACAGATACTAGCGGTTCTCATGGTGGATCGTCCAATGGTGATTGCTGGTGCCATGGAGATAAGCTCTACACTTTTTTCGATAGTCCTTTCTGTTTCGTTTGGTCCCAGTATACCGTTTGTGACACCGATTTAAGAACACAAGGATCGAGCACTGATATGGACACTTCCGGGACAACAGATCAGACCAATGAATACGGGATTGGTAGCATAGATGACCACGATGGAGATCATCCTTACCCGTCCAGTGTTGATTCGTCTAATGGTGATTGCTGGTGCCAGAGGGATATAATATATATTTTTTTCGGTAGTCCCTTTTGTTTTTTTTTTGGTCGGAGTATACGGATTGTAACACCTATTCAAGAACAGATTGGATGAATACGAAAATGGACACGTTTGAAACAACAGATCCAACCAATGAATATGAGACTGAAAGCAGTGATGACCATGATGGACATCATTCTTCTAATCCGTCCAATGATGATTGCTGGTGCCAGCAGGATCAACGTTATACTTTTTTTGGAAGTTCTTTTTGTTTTGTTTGGTCACAGTTTACTACATGTGGTCAGTCGTAAGAGAGATGAGTAGGTGAGAAATGGGTTGATTTGTAGTTCACTTTCTAGGTGATAATAGTTTTGCGGTACGATGATAATGGTGATGGTTTTATTAGTGCATACAGTATGTTGTAAACATTATTTTCAATTGTATTCAAACGATGCATTGGGAACATTTTTCGGCTGCAGTTAAGTTTCACTGTTATTGGACAATAGGTCAAAAACACTTGGATCTATGACTTAACCATTGTCGTACTATTTGCAAACCGATCTTGATGTAACATTAACATGTCTGAAAGGCTTGATGTGTGTCTGTTTTCTAGGAAAACTCAATGAATTCAATACAATTGATTCATTGTGGGTTGTACGGCAAAGATGCTTTGTGAAGTTTTTGCCGGTACAACTTCTACAGTATTTGTATGACTACAAAATGGTGTCTACCCAATTATTAGTTTTGATGAATTTAAGGGCCCCAAGCAATATTTTTATAAGCCACACTTTTTCCAAAAATGACATTTTCATACCAAACTGTCCCTCAGTACGGTTTCTAGATTGTTCCTTCACCACTTCTTATATTTTCCGGGAAATGGCAGCATAATAAAGAAATAGAGAATTTCCGTGTTGCTCAGTATGATACTCTATGGAGTTTCTCACCAGAAAAACGGCTCTTGAACAATTTTAAAACTGTGGCTTACTATATCATATTGCCCGAAGTCCTTCAATTGTGATTGTGAAACCTAAACACCCTTTACTGTTGACTTGTTTTTTTATTTTAACAAGGAAATTACCTATAAAAGATGTTTCTTTATAGCACAAGGTGCACCAACAAAAAATTAATATTAATCAAGGGTTAAATGAATACATGAAGTACGATTAAATCGAGATTTGTTTCATCAACAAACGCCAAGTCATTACTCTTATTTATCGTTTTGTCTTTTTCATTGACAATTCTTGGTAGATCGCTTATTCCTCGCAAACGGTAGACTCTTTTATGAGTTAACCTAGAATACTCTTACGGTTTATCGTTCGACTTTAAAGTGTTTGTGCACTTAGTTGCTTATTTTCGAAATTGTGATGGTAATTGCGAACTGGATGTCTGTGGCTTTGTTTCTTCTGTTGTTGGTTGCCTCTGTCCAGTTTTCTAGGTGGTACAAAACATCAGCGATTTTTTATTATTCTTTATCTATCTTACGGCTGCAAAGGAGTCAAATTTAACAATATAACTAGGTAAAGTACAACACATGAAAGCATAGTAACAAGGTAACAGATACGCGAAAACTACACAAAGACCTATCTTAATTAGGTGCCATAAGCTTGGATAGTGGATGCGGTTTATTGCATTATTTGTCTCGTCGATTACCCACAGTTTGATGGAATTTAAATCTAGCTTGGGGGGAGGGGGACTTGAACAACTTCTTCAATGGAAACTGTTAACTCGTAGTTAGGAGTCGCACCAGATCCACCTTCTCAAAAGTAATACGGAACTGTAAGAAAACAGCTTATCACTTCAATCGAAGGGCTCCGGGCAACAACTAAGGCCCGTAGCAAACTATTGCGATCCATCGCATACGATAGATCGCTAAGGGGGTGTTTCTATGTCTTTTTTTAATGAACAGTCCCAAAAATGAAGAAGATTTTGCATTCAAGATCTTCATTTTCGGGACTGGCCATTAAAAGAACATAGGAACACCCCCATGGCGATCAGTCGCGTGCGACGGATCGCATAGTTTGCTAAGCCCCATAGTGATGAGACCACACTTTTCAGATTTTTTAGGAGAAACTATTTTGTTCTAGTAAAGTTGTCCAGTACTTTTATGGACACCCTGTACATTAAACCGAATACTTATTGTTTGGTTAATTGGTATAGTGAGGTATCACGGTTTTCACAAAATGTAATCTTGGTACCAACTGGAAAATAAATTATTTTTTACGAATTTCCGTTCACGGTGATGTCACGGTCATAAATTATAAATTTTTGTTATAACATTCAAAGGATATTTGGCATTTCGTTTAACACTATCATTATTGGCTATAACTTATTATTTGTTAAAACCCTTGAAATAATAAGGGTTTTAACATTTAACGGGTTTTAACGGGTTAACAAACATATTTAACGTTTTTTTTTAATAAGGGTTTTAACGGGTTTTAACTGTTTCCCATACAACTCTATCCCGCGTTCCATAGAGGGATAGAGTTGTATGGGAAACGGTTGACGGAGTAAACCGAAGGCGGTTTAAGAGAAATAGTATAATGATATTGGGTGCGG
>JAQIWH010002918.1:0-22145 GCA_034695005.1 Cryptops parisi | reverse complement strand
TCTCTTTCATTGGTTCACTTCTGTCTTCTGTATTTTACCATTTTGTCTCTCAGGGACGTAAGGAAATAAATAAATAATAATTTTATTTTATTTTATAATGTCTCCTTATCCAATGAAGTTTCCTATGAAATTTCTCACCAGAAAAACGGCTTTCCTGAAAAATTTTCAAATATACCATTATATTGCTCGAAGCGCGTTACCTTATCTAGCGACATACAGAGTGTCCCAAAAGTCGCCAAAAAATAGTATTTTTCAAATTTTTTAGTTTTTTCGTTTGAAGAATAACTTTGACAATAAGTTTATGTTTTTAAAAAAATGATTAAATGTTCCTATGCATGGTAACTTTCTGAACACCCTGTATATCGCTTTTACTCGGCATCTAATTTGTAATATACGTAACACTAGACATATATTGTATACAGTATAGTGAAATACATATATATATAGTGTACGTAGATCGTAGGCAAAAAAGTAAAAAAAAAAAAGTCAAAAACAATAAAAATAAATAAAGTCCCAAAAAAAGATGTCAAAATTACAACAAAAAAGTCAAAACGAAGAAGTAAAAAAAATTGACAGAAAGTCAAAGATTGACATCGTTTTTCCTTTGACTTTTTGCCTACAATCATTTAGGCCTACGTATAACGTAACGATATTGTGTTTCACTGTAAAAATTAATTTCTGTATACTGTATTCGTATAATAATGTACAAACATATACAATATACATAATACATATACAATATACATATACATTATACATAATACATATACAATATACATATACATTATACATAAAATATTTTAAATCACGTAATTTTATGTCTATTACACGTTTATTTGTATTTCGCCACTCGCGAATCAACGAATTATCTTTTTCAGCGTTTCATCATTTATATGTGCGCAAGAAAAACAACTTTACAGTCTACGGTTTTCTTATTGAAAACAATAAAATATACAAAATACAAAAAAAGAGGTGAAAATGACACATGATTTAAAGCCGACCTAGGCCTTAAATACACACACACACACACACTCTCGAAAAAAAAACCAAACACAACAAAACAAACAAGAACAATAAATAGATAAATACATTTTTCTGTCAAAATTTATCCCAATAAAACGCATCATTTTTCCAAAAACTTTTATATAAACCATATGTAAAAAAAAATATATATTTCTAAAAAAAATATATATATATTTATATAAGTTTCAACGATAACTCATATTTTACAATATAATCCGGGGACCGTGGCATCGTTTTTCAACCAAACTCAAATACGATTTCCTCTTTGGAAACAAGACTAATGAAGCTCGGTTGCTATATAAACCATCTCTTATCATCATCTTTCGAGAGGACGGGAAGAAATGAACGAAAAAGGGGGCGTGCATTGAGCGATAAGGTGATTGGCTGCTGCGGCAATGTGTGTCAAAAAGAGTCACTTCCCTCCTCTCTCTCTCTCACACACACACACACACACACACACACAAATAATGACGTTGTTGGATTGTCGATAAAGATGTGCGATGGCGATAATCACCGAGAAAAGAGAAAACGTCTAATTATTGGCACGCGCATTTTGGCGTCTCGAATCGTTTCGTCAATAAGCTCAATGATGTTCATTCACGTACGACACTTTTAAAAAAAAGAGATAGAAAAAAAGTATTATTAAGAAAATGTATAGTAATCACTAGTTGTCATCTCTTTGCTGAATGCCGCAGCAACAGGCCATTCCTCAAGAAATTTGTATAACGTTTTATTATTGAAAAATAAAAGTGACTCCTCCCCCTCTCTCCGCGTTGTCAAGAGAAAGAAATTCACCGTGTCAAAAGATACGACGAGCCGAAGTGGGAATATGCTTTACCAAAGAGATCAGTAGTAATTAAAAGGACGATATTCCAAAACTCCATGACAACGTGGAAATCCCAACTCACGACCTATTACAAGCCTAAATTGGAACGCTATCACGTGAATCACAACGAAATTGTACACTTTATACACCAACACAAACGCAGCTAAGTTGACAATATACATACAGTACCGGTACTAGTTTATATCTAAATACAGTATACTGATTATATTTTATACTTTTGAGAAATCCAAAAATTAAGATGTCAAGTTTCATATTTTTAAGATAAACTAAATCTAAGCTTTATGCTGTTGTAACCCTTGAAGTGTAGTGTGTACGCTACACTGCCATACGTCGAGGTTATGCTGGAAGTTTTTAAAAATTATATTGCTTTTATTTTTTTTATTTAATTTGAATTGTTGGGAACTAGTACAATAAAAATGCTTTTTAAGAATACGCTTTGTATAGTTTTGTTTTATGCGAATTTTATTTTATGCGAGTTTTGAGTTATTCCATTTTCGATTTCTGCAAGTTTTGATTCATGCAAATTTTAACTTATGAGAAATCTAGATTAATACGAACTTTGAGTAACGAATATTCGATTTATGCGAGTTTTCAGTAGTTCCATTTTCGATTTGTGCAATTCTCGATTCGATTTGTGCGATTTTCGTTACATTGGACTCAATGCGATTTTTGCGGTTTTCACTTTATGCAGTTTTTGGTATATTGGACTATACAGCACGTTATCATAAACACCTCTAGATGACAGTATACGTTCAAATTCCAGCTCACTCATTCACGGACTTACATTGTCACCAACTCACAAACTTAACAAATTCACAAATGACGCTAATATAAAGCGTATAATAAATTAAACGACACTGAATTATGACTAAATGAACAATTTGCTACAACTTTCTAAATATGAATTGGGTACCCACGACACATGGTTTTCAATGTTACAATGCGATGACCTTGAAATTTGTATCCTAAACCCAACATTTTCATTATAATTGCCTTTCGAGTGTTCCCATAGAACCGTACTTTTGATTCACCCTTTACTGTACAACACTTGTCACCTCATCTGAGCTTATCTTTTTTTCATCTAATAATACGCTAGCTAAACTGTGCAATTCGTGACTACACGTCGATATACAATACTACACGTTTGAAGATCAACTCTGGTTTTCCTTGAAAACAAAATTAAAATCAACTCGAACCCGTTGACTAGTCCTAAATTAAAGTTCACATCGTTCATTTGTCTCAAAACCCCTAATGTGATCAAAGGCGAGCGACGACAGAGAAGTGGTGAAGTAACCGGGGAAAATGCTCAACAACAACAAGACGACAAGAGATCCTATCTACTCGACAATTAGTTTCGACGACGACAACCAAACCAACCCGAGTTCCATTCGAGAGGCGCAAGGACACACTGTAGACAGAGAGAGAGAGAGATATATAAACCTTGTATTCGAGCCATGTGCAGCTTCCAGTTAATTGCGTCAACTGATCAGACCATCATCATCATCATTGTCATCGTGTCCTATACTGAGCAACGAACACGATAAGCGAAAACAACCCACACACACGGCCACTCACAATGTGGGCGGGTTGGGGGTTTGTTGGTGAAAGTGGTTCCCAGTTGCATTAGGTTTCTTTTTTTTACCCCCCCCCCTCTCTATGTCATCATCATGACGATCATCGTTGTCGTTGTCATCATCATCATCACCATCCGATCCCGTTTCCTGATTGCTTCTCAGTAACAAGAAACACGGGTTGGAAATCTGATGGCACACCTGCGTCCCGGGGTATCAGAGAGTTTGAGGAACCAGATACAACCGCTTATTACTGTGTATGGAAAACTAGCCTCCTACTACTACTTCTCCTCCTCCTCCTCTACCTACCCCTATAAAATACTTGAGCGACAGAATCAACAGCGTTCAACTGACAATTTCCAGCCTTTGCAGTTACAGCTATCTCATGTTTTATCAAAAATACACAACTACAAAAAAGTTAATTCTGCATAAATCGAATTTGTCAAAACGAAACCCACACTCCATCTTTCGATTCAATTTTTCCACGTGGGAAACTAATACATTGACATCCGGTTATTGCGATCACTTTGGGGACTAGTGCTTTTTAATAAACAATGAAGAATTTAAACAGTGGATAAAAATACATTAAACAATGTTTTGGGACCGACTGATTATGATAACAATAGTTGATAATATGATTAATATCATAATCAGTGATTATAATGACCAGATTCTACTGTATAATATAACTGTTAATTTATTATGATTTATGATCCAGTATATGATAATTTCACGATCTGATGTAAAATGACCTAGTGACGGTGTCGAGTGACATTTTACAATTTTTATGAAAACACGTTTAAAGATTTGAATTTCATATACTGTCTATGGGCTACTTCACCTTTTTTCACATATTGTGATTTTAATCAAAATTACGTATCAGAAAAGTAGAATGACACCCAACACATTCCAAAATAGTCATTTTTGCTAAAAAACGTTATTTAACACCCTTTTACAGCAGATCCTTCAATCATTATTTTAACATCGTGCTCTAAAGCAGATCCTTCAATCATTATTTTAATATCGTGCTCTAAAAATTACTGCGAAAACTGAGACAGACGTCATGCTGTCAACAAAATAATATTGTTAAAGCTATACATATGCAATATTCAGAATAACTATTTCTAACTTTCAGAGATGATAATGACACATTTTTTCAATAATAAAGTATAGTCCCTCTGAAACGCCATTCTGAATTACTCTGTATAAAAGGAACTGAGCATTGTGATTCCAATGATTAGTTCGCGCCACTGTAACGTTACCTAGGAGATAGATTTCGAAGAAAAGTTGTGCTTATTATTTCTTTCTTGTTAGAAAACAGATAAACAAGAAAAAATATAAATTGTCTGAAGTTTTGTTTTTTGTTTTTAGTTTTCGTGTTGTTGTTAAGTATTGTTTGTTGTTGACGTTGTAATCAAAACAAGCGGTTGACTCCAACTTAATTACTAAAAAACAAAAAGCGACCGTTCCGAATTAAATTTCGATGTAAACATCAAACCTAAGCCAAACTCGGGTATCGCATAAATGCGAAGAAGGTAAAAAAAGACGGCAGATGGTGGATTTAATAGGCAACATAAAAGAAAACAAAAACCAACTCTACCCTCACATTCAGATTATGGCTTTTAAATCTCTCTCTCTCTCACTCCCCCAGTTTTATATTTCATGAATAAACATCGAGAGGGGGAGAGACTGGTCTATAGTCAACGTACCATACTAAATCTAGATATAGAAACTCATGCAAAATAAATTGTTTGAAGGGCTTCGGGCAGAATAATGATAAGCCACACTTATTCAAAAAAAAAAAAATATGACATTTTTACATCAAATTGTTCAATACCGTTTCTAGCTCGTTACTTCATGAATTTTCTAAAACATGGCAGTATAATGTAGAGAATCACCTTGTTGTTCAGTATGGTACTCTATGGAGTTTCTCACTGAACAACTTCAAAAATGTGGCTTACCATAATGTTGCCCGAAACCATTCATTTTTTTTCTATAAAATATACCATAGTACTCTAAAAAAAACACTAACAAGAACCTTTAATAACACTAAGTTTTTTATATATTTATGTATAACTTGAGAGCATTGGAACTGTTACACGACCTTAAAATTCGCTATGGACATTGCACGCAACGACAGTTTTCAATATTCTTGGTCCAATTTTAACAGCTTAGTGCACATTTATACTCTAAATTCTGTGTTCGTTTTTTCAATGTATTGAAGTTAAGCTGAAACAAAGTGTAATTTCATGTGTCATTTTAAACACAATTGAAGCCGTCACCGGTAAAGCTTAACACGAAGCTTTTTTATCATTGACACAGGTAAGCCAGGAGAATGCGAACAGCAACGGTTGGCATCTCTAAGTAAAGGTAAGCTACGGGCCTCAAATGAAAACTATACAGGGCATTCCTAAAAAGATCTAGTCAAAAAATTAACCGCAGGTGTTACGCATTAAAACAAACCAAAATATCCGTATAAACATGAGTCCGGAATGTAAATTTATTTGCATACCTACGGTAATTATGAGACAATAGGCTTATATGCTTTTACGTAACTTCACCCTGTGTTTTCTCGGATACGAAAAATTTATAAATCCATGTTTATACGGTTTTTTTGTTTGTTTTGTTTTGATGAGTAGCATCTGTGGTTAAAGTTTGACTAGACCTTTCAGGAAAACCTTTTGTATATGTTTAAATTTCTTATAAACCAATTGGGTGGAGTCATTTTCTGTATGGTGCACAACAATCTCACTTTTTTTTTTTGGTAACAGTTCTGATAGCTCTAAAGTTAGACATCAATTACATAGTATTATTGAATCTCAACTTTTTTTTTGTAATTTGTCACCATAAATCTAACTTTCGTATAATTCGCAGAAGAACTGGAAGAAATATTACTACAAGAAACGCAAGCTAGAAAAAAGGCCGAGAAGGAATTTCTGATCATGAAAGGTAACGAAACTAAATTCCACGTTTAAAAGATAAAAAGAAAAATTGAATTTGAAAAACACTTATTTTAGAAACAAAAAGAAAAAATGGGCGATAAAATTCTATATACATATATATTTTTTTCCTTATTTGATTTCACAGAATCACTCCAAGAACAAGTGAAGCGTGAAGTGGCCTATAGGGAAGAAATGGCGAAACAATTGCAGTTGGTGCGAGGTAGGGACGTGACGCGGAGCCTCTGCATCGCCGCCCCCATGTACGCTGTCTACAATATTCTATCTCTTTCGCTGTATACAGTATAGTTTTACATACTATACGTATATATATACAGTTTGAGCCTCATACAACGAGTTTGTTCAGGCACAATCCTCGTTATGAGAAAATCCCGTTGTATGAACATCATTTCATACTACAAAAAGGCCTAGTAAAATTCCCAGCTTCCCTCTCGACACATTTTCAATGATACAATAAATATATTAGTTCACATAATGGACTATAATGATAGACAGTGAGATATAACAAAGTACTATGTACTACTAGTAAAAAGCCCGCCAATTGACGAGCTCCTGGCTAAAAGGTTGTGTTGATAATAACTGATGGGCCAGTGTTGTAAATTTACACACAATGTATAGTATATGGTTATCGATCATCGGTTGCGTCATCTGGTGACAACATGGCAAAACCGTTTATATATAGAGAACCAAGATTGAATTTTCGCGCGGTTGAATGCCATTGGGCGATGCTGAGCCAATGAGCTATAGGTAGACAAACTTACATTAGCGAATTATTATAGTAGATAATACAAAGCTTTCAGTTTATATGCACTTTCAGTCGCATATTTTTGTATGATGTTGATTCTCTTTTAATTTCACAAACACATAATAGTGAGACATTTTTCTTTCACTTACATCGGAGGCATAGTTTATTATTAATTCGCACTTTCTTTAAAACTATGAAAATCTTACTGTTTGAGGAAATATTGTGCGCAAAGATACAATCACTACAAAAATTGTCAAGTTACAGACGACCGGCTCTTGTACATTAATAGTATCACTGAACGATGCTCGTTGTCTTAAGTTTTGCTCGTTGTGTGACAAGCGATTTTACTCCCCAAACTTTTACTACACTCGTTGCGTGAAATTTTATTGAAAAACTAACTCGTTAAATGAGGCTCGACTGTGTTTATACATTTTATCATCTGTAATTCTTCACTGTAGTAACACTTCTTTATTTTTCCCTGTTCCTTTAGCAACTTGTCCACTGCTCCTATCTTTATTTCTCCTCCCCCTCCCCCCTACATATAGAGTTTAGTAGAATATGTTTGCTACATTATCTTTGTTTATTCATACATTTTCCCAAACAGGTTAGAGTTAATGACGTGCATTTTATTAGGGAACTCATTAACCAGATTGAGTCTTATTGATACAGTTTTGTCTTTCTTGTATTAAAAAAATAAGAAGAAGAAACCGGTGATGATACATTTGCATAAAATCGTCATTCTAATACAAGAAAAATACAAGTCATTTACATTATGAAGTTACTCAAAAACACATTATGTACCTAACACAACCTCACTCATCAGTCGCGTTAAGGTTGTTTTGATGCAGCAGGAGTTTGTTTCCGTTTTCTAATGACTTCCATTGGCCTGTCTCCAACAACCACAAACATGTTGTATGTAGTAATTCAATCTCGAAATTGTAGAATGGAAAAGCTTATTTGAGGGGGAAGATAAAAGGCAATTCCAAGAAATGTAATCGTTTGAGGAGGGAAAGACGACACTGCAACAAGAACGAACAAGACCTTGTTGGCTTTTTTTTCCCCCGTCTTCTGTTGCTAGCTAGCTAGAGTCGCATGACTCTTAATCAATTTCTCCTCAAAGTCATTAATTATGGATATCTTAATTTGGCTTGTTTGCATAAAATTCAATCCACCCATGAATGGTTTCTCATTGGCCATCACTCTGCAGTTTCCACAACCACCTGACCATTCATAATGGTCTCGCTAGGCAACCTTATCGTGCCGATTCAATTGAGATTTTAACTACAATCGTTCTACCGAACAACGTCAAGTTTAGCTCTTCATTTTCACTCGCAGCAACAACAAAAATAAATAATAACAATTAACGTTGTGATAACTGAATAATGCTTAGCAACGTGTTTTTCTTTATAACGACAATACAAAAGTATTGTCTAATTAGTAAAATCGACACGTTTGGCTGTAATACCATAGAAAAAAATAATGACCTAATAGAAGAAAACAAGACCTGCAGAAAACAGTACTACTGTACTGTAACACACGTAAAGCTAATATATTATTACAAAAGTAGTGTACTGTTACATGTATGTACACGTAGGCCTACTGTATATAGTTACTTAAAAAAGTCTTAAACATGGGAATATGGATATCACTTTGGGTCCGCACTCCCCTAGTGATGCCAGTGCAGCACACAGCTAATCACATATGAACGCTAACTTTGATCTACGAAGAAAATTGTAGGCTTTAGTAGACCATGCATGTATACGGCATATTTCAATGTTTATATGCCAATTGCAAAGTGTTATATATTTAGGTCCATTGCTATATTGTAAGTTATGATTAGAGTGACCACCTTTCATCTAAACCCTGAAGTCCTTCATCCCCCAAATATCATTAAGCTATTATAAATATCGATGGTACAAATTTATACATTTTAATTAATATTAATAAACACACTTGACAGACAGAAAAAGCATGCTACACCCACCGTACACGAGATTTTCGGCGATTACATAAAACACAATTTTGTTTCTCATTCCGGTGAACAAAATTTCAATAGGTCATGAAAGGTAGCTGTTAGACCGTTGCGTAATCTGGGGAGGGGGGGAAGGGAATACCAATCGCAATGCAAATTTTTTGCTGGTGCAACATGTGACTAAATAAACAAGTTACAACAGTGATTGTATATATAGAATTGAGATACGTAGTTTCATCTCGTCTTCAGGTAGTATACTTGTAAAATAGGTGATCTTGGAAGTAAATTGAAACTTACTTTAACTTCTGCTAGTGTAAGCCAACTATTGGGTGAATAGTCGTTCCGATATTAAAGTATCGCAGTAAGTTTAGTATTAAAATGAAATAAATAATTTTTAATCTTCAAAATTTAAGAAAACCATTATTTCTCATTATATGAGGGTGATACTGAGGAAATAGAAAAGAACTCATTAGGTCAGAGGCAAGATGGTACTACAATACTGAGCAGTTTCAAAAGACATTAAAGGAAGTCAAGAGACAGTTCATGAGTTGACAAAAAGCATCTGAAGTCTATCAAAGTGCCTACTTTGATGTCCACGTTGAAAAGTACAGCAAAGTCTATGGGTGATCAAACTACATTTATGTGGACCTACTTATAACTGTTATAAGTTTATATGCGTGCCTACTTATATGCACAAAATGGTGTATGCCTCTCACACTAATGGACATACAGTTGTTTCAACTTACTTACAGTGTTGGAAAAAAGTGAAATGCTTTGAAAACTACTGTTAATGCCAGGGCATGAGTAATTTTAAAGCCAGTTATTCAGAACGAACAATGCAAATGAGTGAAAACAAATATGGCTTCTCAAAATAACCACAACTTTAAATATAGCACTACTGCTATATTGTATGATATATGTAATAATATGCACCCATTGTCGTTTATGTAAATTGAGTATAAATCTTACCGATTTAATTTCCTTTTATTCCAGAGATCCTCTTCCACGAATTGGAGCCAGGGAAGACCTCGAGATCCGTTGTGTTGCTGAGGCTCAAAGGTGAGATAAGCCTAACGCTGCCATTAATTACATTCGAGTCACCCCATCTGCAACACGTGGAACCATCGATTAACTTGAAATGTTCTCGTTGAATGGTCAATGATGGCACGTCCAATTCGACAACTGTTGTTTTAAATTATAACTAAACTAGTTTAACACTTAGTGAAAATGACAACGCGTCCCACTGGTTAACAGTATGCAAATGAATGAAACATTTACGCAGCTTGAAACTCCCGCGTTTTCAACTCCAGCTTGCAACACTCTACAAGAGATGGCGCTTCAGCCTGCGCCATCTTCAAATTAAAGTGTAACAGTACAGTTGTATTTTATATATAAAAAAAATAAATTTAAATTGACACCTAAAATATGAGGAACAAAGTTCATTTATTATTCATTCATACCACACCCCTTCGTCTCATTAACTTTAAAGTGATTTGCAGAAAAAAATTAAATACTTTTTAATCCTGTAAACATAAAACATTGTACTTGTACGAGGCCAAATTTTCTGTAACTTATGTCCCACAGGACACAAAACATAGAACATAAAAAATGCAATGTTTACCATTTAAAACATCACAAATTAGGACATGAAACAACAAATCGAAAGACAATAAAAAAAATTATACACACTTTGCATAGTACATAACATGCAAAACTTTACAAGTCGACTAACGCTATTTAATGCTGTATCAAATACAATAACAAATATTTTCTTAACCACAATATTTTTGTGAATAACAAAATATGGAACATTAACTCCCACCATAAAATTTTATAGCTCAACAAACTGTGGTGATATTAGAAAAATGATTAATGATAAATCTGAAAAAATAATAATAATAATAATAATAATATAGAGGCATTTAATACCGACTTTATTTTTTTGCAACCAGCACTTTGGTTATCAACAAATCAAAACATTTACTAAATAAAAAAATTGCCGTTGCAGATTGCACTAGAAAAAAACTCGAGAGGTACACATAACGTGTATCGTATGAAAACAAAAACAAATCACGATCGATATATTAAACAAAAACATATCTTTTCTGTCATTATAGAAACCCACATCGACCAGCCCCATTTTTTGTGCAGGACATTGACTTCACCAGTTTGTACCGCATGCGACTACAAGCCAACCCCACATCCCTGAACCACTTGGTTCCGTCAACATTTCACCGGAAACCGTGCGAAGGATGCTTCGGAAACAAACCAAGACACACACTCATCTCACCGACAAATCGTCAAGTACCACACGAACAATACCACTTGCACCAGTTTCCCGGATCAAACGAAATGTTTGGCAACAATTGGACCCTGCAATAATATGAAATCATTTTTCTCTCATTTCTTAAATTAATTAATTAATTACCTCTTGTTGTTTTTTATGCGAAGTTTTTAAAGCATCTTGGAAGGCAGTTTCTGCTTTGTTATCACAAAAAGGTTTTTATCGAGAAAAAAAAACAATTGTGTTCCTAGAACGATTTGCAAATGTACTAAAACTAGTCACTTGTTTTCTTTTGCACACTCGACAGTTGCGGTTATAATGGTACACAAACATGTACAAAAAAATAATAATAATTAATCAATCTTGCCATTACACCCCTGCTGAAGTGGTTATAAATTCTTACGGGTCTTTCCATTACTGTACAGTAGAAACTATTTTGATTTTTAAAAATAAACGTGTAGTTAAAAAAAAATGTCCGCCTGTAATATAGCGTTATCTAATGTCATATATATATAGAACGGGAACTATTTTAAATCTAGGGTTTTTGAAAAAGTATTTTTTCGTCTCACGAGGAGAGATATAGAATATAATGGTCAATAGATTTTATTCTTTTTTTCTCTCAGAGTCATAAAAATACATTCTTTTTGGGTAAATAAAAATTACTTTATGAATGTACAATATCGACATAAAATATGGGTGCCTTCTCGATCAATGAATTTGAACAAATAACAGAAACTGAATAATGTAGCCAACAAAGGGGAATGTTCCATTTACATGTGCATGAAACCCATGTCGAAAAAAAAAAATAATAATAATAATAATAATAAACAGTTTGTAATCATCACACATATGATGCGGTGGATAGTAAAAATGAAAAAAAAAATGAAAGAAAATTCTAAAACATCTTTATAGTGCACTCTCATTGAAGCTTTTGATTGCTGGACGTGAGATTATGATAACTCACTCAAAAAAAAGTTAACAACAATAGATCAGTTCACCTTGCAACCCACCATTGCAACTTACTACAAAAATATCTGGTGAGTGAATAAAGATGGATGCATATGTTTTTTTTTTCACTGTCGCCGGAATGGATGGTAACGCTGACTGAGCGTCGAACTTTGGCTATAGCTTCCTCCCTGAGAACCTGCAGAATCCACAAAAAAAACATAAGTGTCAAAAAAAATATCACATCAGGCAAAGTGCGATCGCTGAATTTCAAGGCATGATCAAAGAATTTGGTGACTGAATTGAGTTACAGGTAGGGGTCTAAGGGGGGGCACCCGTTACTCACTTCAGAATACCAAACTTTTTTAACGTGCCAATGAACAAAAAACTACATTAAATACTGCATCTTAAGAATAGGCTCCATGTACATTGTTCAACGCCTGCTCTTTGGCGTAGTTCCTCAAACCACCGCACTTGAATAATGTTGCTGGCAAGCTAGAATAACATGGTCATGACCACATTTTTCAAGTGCGGTGGTTTGAGGAACTACGCCATTGGGAATAGCATGCAACCCTATGGACAAACCATACATAAAATCGTTTTCTCAAATTTCAAGTTTTTTTGAGTTAGTTCACTACAGTTTAAAACGATCCAAATGTTCAATTTGCTAATTTTTCTTTACATAACAATGTTGAATTTATACAGTATGCAAAATTGTAGTTTTAAACTGCTCACTCTATTAAGTGATAATCTATCTAAATGACCACTTTTCCATTCAACCGTTGGTGGTCGCTTTAGAGAGGATTTACTAACTGTATATATACCAAAGACCGATATAAATGCGCATTTTAAAATTGGTATGTTAGTGTCGCCCTATGTCTCAATGCACAACTCAAAAGCAGTCTTCTTTCACGCACGCAATGTTAGGTAACTGAGGTTATTTGTTGACAACAGACATTAGGTTCTTCCCCAAACCAATGAAAACTTGGTTGCAAGAAGCTGATTTTTATAAAATTATAATTATCCACAAATTGCTTGAACTGAATATATCCATTTTTAAATCAGTATTGGCCACCAGATGTCGCCCTACGTCTCGACATAACTCGCTCAACAAGTTTAAAACTCATGAATAAATATTTATTTTGAATGAAGTATTTGTCACCAGATATTGCCCTATATCAACCAGTATAAAGCTTATCGGTTAGTAATAAATTGAATGGGTTCTTACTGGCACTCTGGGTTGTATCTGCAGCAGCAGCTGCTGGCTCATAGGTACGCATAGGTCCATAAGCAGACGCTTCCTGGGGATAATTATTCATAGTTCCTGAAAAAACAAACCACAAATAAAATCAGCACACTGCTAATTTGAACAGCCTAACAACACGTTTGAGGAAACCACCTACCAGAATAGGACGCGTAATCTGTTTTTGAAGTTCCTTGGTTCGCGGTTGTTGATGTCGAGTTTGTATTCTCAGGCGGTGATGAGTTGGTAACAGGCTGTGCACCAGAATTGGTTGCATTGGAAGGTGTAGTGGGTGTCGGTTGACTGTACATCCCACGATCCGAGTTGGAACCCGTCGACGTGGATGAAGCGGCACCAGGGGTTGGACTTCCCCAAGTGTAACCAGGATAACTTCCTGGTGCAGGAGTACCTGAAAAAAAAGCAAAACAACAAAACATCAAATCGACTGCCCACGATCCTTGATTCACCGTGTTCCATCCGTGCATTAACGAGTGTGTGTCTAGAAGAAAACAATAGATCACCCAACAAACAAGGCTCCAATGGATTTTGTGTGCGCCCAGTTAAAGACACTCTGCTTGAAATCATTCCTCCAAGAAAGCAACACACGGGCGACCAAATTAAAAACAAAACAAAAACAAAAGACAAAAAAATCCCAACGTTTACGAGTCGGATCTCCAGCCGACGACACTTACCATCTGATGCACATTCAACATTCAAAGCCTTGGAGTCATGACCGACCATGCTTAAATCATGATTAGGTAAGTCAATAGGCATACCGTATCCGTAGCCACCCTGAGCTGCAGGACTGCCATACTGTGGTCCATAGGAACTGTAGCTAGGCCCCCACCCTTGATATCCAGGGCTCGGAGGAGGAGCACCGTAACCTACAAAAAACCAAACACAATAAACAAAAAACAAATTCAACACGAAACAGCATCGCGGCGGCATACGAAATGGCAACCAACCTTGTCCGTAACTGGCACCGGGTTGGGGTCCCCAACCTCCACTTTGGTAAGCACTACTCATCATCCCACCGGGCATCCCATTTGGCATGGGACCCATGTGCGGCGGTCCCATTGCTGGAGCACCCATAGGTCCTCCCATGTGTGGTGGAGGCATTCCACCTGGTCCCATGCCCATCCCAGCACCGTTCCAATGGTTACCCTGCGAACGGGGACCCGGCCGACCGTCCGGCGGCTTGGCTCGTTTACACTCCACCTGTTTCAGCAAGGGGGGGAAGGGGGGATAAATTATGTTTTTTTTTACAACAGACTGATCTTAAAAATTCAGTCTAGCGCTACAGTAGATGTGAAGTGAAGATACCATTTACAATAAAATACACAAATATATTTTTCATATAAAATATATGAAAAATGTACATTTTAAATTTTTCCTGAAAAACGAAGTAGACCCGTGCTATAGCACGAGGGATGAGCAACATCTTGAGGACGTCACTCGATGAGCGAGACTAGAGAGTTTATTACTGTCACACGTGCAAAGACTTGGACAATTCTTATGAAAATAGAGTTTTAAAGATATTTTTGTCTAATAAAAATATTATAAAATATAAATATAATTAGTGCATCATTTGCATGGGACCGCCAATTAAAGTGTAACATACCCTCTGGTGTCAAATTACAAAAACATTCGGGCTAAGATTTGAAAGTTTGCACTTATAAAGCATTACATGTATTAACAAAATTAATCGAATGAATTATGAAAAATAATCAAATACAGAAAAACTTCTCAAACAAATTCGAGATCGAAAAATAAAATTCGAGTTACATCAGTTTTACGTGTATTCCTGGTTATAGGAACCATAAAAATAAATTCGAGGTTTCACTGTAATTAAAAAACGACTTAACCCCACACTCACTTCACATCTTAAGAGCGCAGCAAATTACTAAAACTATATAATGATCGAAAATGCAGTCAATTCGTTATTCATCCATTGAGTGGTATTGAAGTCATTCTTAACAAAAAAATTTTCAGTTCATATAAAAAAAATAAAATAGTTAACACACGTTAAAATTTTGCAGGTTTTTAAACCTCACATTTTTGCATATTCTTTATCAATCTGTTCAAATGCAGCAGTCGGCATTCAAAATTTAATCCACATCAATATTAATAATAAAAATCCTTATAATTCCATTGCGTTCATCCCATTTCAGAAACTCGTTAAGCAACGAATCAAAACAACCAGACGTCATGCCACTCAATTCATGTATAACGACAAGTCAGGAACTAGCAGACCCTTGGCAACAAAAAAAAATAATACATTAGCATTCTAGCCTATTTACAAATATAAAGAAGCTATTCGAATGCAAAAAAAATAAATAATAAAAATCCTCTCAGCAGCTTAATACACTGCAAGCATAAAAATTGGAAGCCTTACAACTACCCGTTTCTAACTTTGTCCATTCTTACAACAACGTATAAACTTAATCAAATTTTTTTTGCTTTATCTGCTTCAATTTTCTCGAAAAAAATTAATACGAAAGCATAAAAGGCACAACGACAACAACAACCAAAAAAAAAAATAGTAATCCTTACAGCCTACTATGCCTAGTCTAAACTTACAAAAAAAAAATTTTTGTAAAAAAAAAACAAAAAACAAAACTTGTTATCAACTAGTTTCAATACCTTGTTGTTGATAAAAACGGAAGAATGGTCGGGAGTTTGTTTTATAAAAAATGTGTGTCCTGCTGTGGGACCTTATTGCGGTAGTAGAATGACCAAGGGCCTGCCACCTTTCCCCCGGCGTCTTCACTGTGCCTTCCACCACCACGTGTGGGAGAGAGAGACCCAGTGACAACAATTTGTTTCAAAATTCGTCCCACAGATCCCATTCTAATCTGGCTGGAAGATCACCTGTGAAAGATTTCCAATAGTTGCCTACAACAACTACTTTCTCCAAAGTAAACTAAGAACTACTCAAAAAAAACCAAGAAGAAAAAACATAACAACAAAATGTCTTACTACATAAGGGTTAAACTAACTACTGCCTAAACTAATAATGTAGTTACTACTTATTTAAAAAAAACAAAACTAAAACGTAAAACAAAAACAAAAAATCTGCCTTGCCAACCACTTTGGAATGGAATCTGTTACGCATATTAATGATTTTCAGTTGTATCATATATATTTTGTATGTGTTGTGTTGTTTCAATATTTCACTCCACCTGCTTGCCATTGATGGTGACAAAGTGTTCGCCACAAACTTGTTCTACGCTCTCCTCCTTCTCGAACGACAAAAATCCGAAACCTATTACATCATAGCAATCAAAGCACCAAAGTCAATTTTTTTAGCCACAAAAAAAAAAAAATAAAAGCTGTCTGCCATTGCTGTACCAACAACGCACATGACTTTTGTTATTCCTTCACCGAATTAGGAGTTACAAGAGAAACGTTAATTTTAATATTAATTTTTAAACGGTTAAGTAGTAATACGCCAAGCCAAAGAAGCAGCAGCAGCAGCAAAAAAACATTATTTTACATAACGCAATAAATTTGTCAAGCGAGTTGGCTCAGCAATGCAACAGCAATCAATGAAAAAAAAAAAATGTTGATGGGAAAAAAAAATACAATCACAATAAAAAAAAAACCGCAAGACTGCTTTCACGAAAAATGTTTTTTAGACTCGGTTAGTTTAAGCGCAATGCAAACTTTAAAAAAGTAAAAAAAAACCCAGTTTGCACTAAATGAAGTTCCATAATAAGTAGCCTGAACATATATACATAATTCTGCGACACATTACAAAAATCAACCACTCCGTTCAACACACTTTTACTGTATTACAATAAATGAAAGGTACACTAAGTTTTTTTTTTTTTTTTTAGATACTTCATAAATGTTCAATATGTCCACATTTGTACATGCGGTCGACATCTACTGTCTAAAATGTTAAATTTTGTCCCTTACACTTCGTGTCAGTTTTTCAGTGACACAAACTCAAGATATTTTTAAAACATGACAAATATTATTTTTGATCAATTCCTACAAATCAACATTTACGTTTTTGAAATTAAATCGTTGATATTGGTGGACGCAACATTAAAAAAGTCAACGTCGCATTTGAAATTTTGACAATAAAAAATACAAATGAATTAATTTGCACCTATCGAGTTAATTCAGTACATTTGCCAAAAAAAAACTGCCTCCTAGCGGAAAACCACGGCAACCACACGAATATCATGCGATTGTTCTCAAAAAAAACGTGGAGAGTTTACCTTTCGTTCAGTATAATAATAAAATTACAGATCTGTTGAGTAGTCAGAGTGGTGCATTTTTGTAAAATTAACAGATCTGTTTGGAGTGGTGAATTAACCACTCCAACTTGTAATGTGCCACGGAATTACGAACAACCCTGTATTAATAAATAGAAATCATGCACTATATAGCATCATGAGACATTAGTCCTCAAACTAAACAACATGCACCTAACCTACTTACAACTCGAACCTAACCGATTTGTCAATCACGTTACTCGACTAGACCAAACTAATTCAAAAAATTTAACGAGGGAACCTACCAAGTGGGCGCATTACACTTCAGTACAGTCGAATTCGCTTATTCGCTTTTCAAGACACTTGCAAGGCATCACCGGGTAATAAATTTTAAGACGTTAAATATAAATATTTATATATATACAGATCCACTCGGCGGCAAAGCACATATAATCAGCCAAAAAAAAAAGAAATTCACTTTTACCAAAGTACAATTCTTGAAAATGGGTGTTGAAAAAATCCACTTTTGATTGATAACGTTAGTTCCCACTAGACAATTACAACTAGCCTCTAAATATTTTCACCGGGACGTCAATCCATCGTCTCAGGGTTCAGGCCAAGCGAATTCTACTGTACCGACAACAGTAACAGATTCCCACTAATCGGTCCAGCGCAAAAAAAGTTGCCAAAAGCATACACAACTTTTATAAACACGGTCTTCATACGAAGAAGATGGAGGTGTGCCATGCCTTTAGACATCAAGTAAATAACAAAAGCACACACTAGCCTAGTGCTTAATTTAATATGGAACCATTCACTTTCACTGCTCATGTTCTTCAAGCATCAACCACAAACCATTGTTGATGAGTTCTTTTTTTAGCAATCCAAGAACAAGCAATTCCATCAAACTCCAGTTAGAAGTGCATAAGTTGAAAATTTGTTAAAAATATATATTTTGTAAAATAAAACAAAACCAAAAAATATACCAACGTTAAAAATCAACTGTACAAAAATAAGAAAATAGTCAATTCACCATGGACAGTGGACATGAGCAGTGAATGTGCAAAGGTATTCATTCATAGGCACTTTATAGAATACATAAAAAATGTTGTTTATCCTTTATCGCCTAGCTACAAAAAAGCCACAATCTGTTGTGAACACTAACAATATATTGTTGTCGGCCATTTTTTAACCTGCCCTCATAAAAGGGAGCATCTGCAAAATCTATTCATCAATAAAGTCCAAATCTATTAATCTTATTATCCAAAATTTTTTAGATTAATAAGACTAATAGGCTTAGGATACATTAATAAACACAATTTTTTCATGTGTTTATATATTTTTTAATGAATCTGCCATTATGTAAGTTTAAAATAAATTAAATGAAAAATCCGTAAATATCTGCTCTACTTCAGAATTAATAAAATGAAAAAAATTATATCAATTTGTAAATGTAATAATTGAAAACAAAATGTTGCATCACTTGTAGAATATTCTGTTCAAACTTTGCATTAATTAACGCTAACGTCAAAGAAAAGACATTCGAAATCTACATTCAATTGGACCAAACTTTGGCAAGATAATGAGGGGGGAGAAGTCTCAACTTTTGTTATGCCCAAGTTGAGTCCTACTCGTAATGCTCATAAACATAAAATATTGCCCACGTCGAATTTCCTATGCAAATAAAGGTACTTCTCAAATTGGACGCCCACCTCTTTTTCATTGCTAGTTGTTTGTACTTGGTTATAGGTTTATTTTGCGGGTTAGGTTCGGGGAAAATACACAAAACCTTACCACAAAAACGTATTAAATCGTGTAAGATTTGTTTTGATTTTCTCTAACCAAACCTGCAAAATAAACACATAACCAAGTACAAACAGGTGGCAACAATGAAGAGGTGGGCATCTAATCGAAAAGTACCCAAATAAGAAATTACAGTACAGCAGACAATTGCAGCAATTTTTGCAACATAAACATTGTAGAAAAAGCAGCTTGAGCATTCAGTCACTTGAGGAGACGATGACACAAAAATCCCATAATTTTGATTTATTACACAGTGGAAGAATACTGGGCTCATAACCTGTTGCTATTCTGTCTCCAGTTAACAGTATTTTTAAGGGCAGTTTACATTAAAAAATGGCCAACATTCTATATCAACTTAAGTGAACACTAAACCTAATTTTTAACCCAACATGAAGCACAAATATTATCTATATAATCATTTTTCTAAACTAACACTAATTAAAGACAAAAGTCATAGTTGGTAACATTCCATTTTAGAGACCATTTCATTAAAAACTAGCTATCTATTTGCATTGTGATGATACAAGAACTTAAAATACCCTAAATCTACCTACAGAATTAGCCAACTTAAAACGTAAACTCGTTAAATGATAAAAAAACAAAAGGTTTTTTTTTCAGCTTACCTCTGGAACGTTTTTTCTCTTGATCGTACATTATCACAACTTCAGAAACCTGGTTGAAAAAAAAATTAATAATGAAATACAAACAATGTGAGCTTCCCAACAACTGCTGGCAAAACCAATAGAGCTAGCGCAAAATTACGTACTTTTCCATAAGTAGCAAAAAAATTTCCCAAATCGGTTTCGGTGATATTTGCAGGAAGTCCGCCGAGGAAAATCTTTGGACAACTATTACTACTCTTTGATTTCTGTGAATTAAAACCAGTTATCTAAAAAAAGATTATATAAAAATAATAAACATGTCATTAACAAGAATTCCACAGTCTCAATCTCGAATCTCAAAACATCAAAATCGTTGTCATTCACACTTTTTGGTACTTGGGCGTTAAGCAGCCAACGTGTGACTAAGGGTATAGAGACCAGTTTAGATTAGTTTAAAAAATAAGCAACATTTTACAATTAATGTTAAAGCTAGTGTTTTGTTTAATCTAAACTGGTGTCTATATCCTTTAGTTTAGGTTAGTTAACAACAACAACCCAATGTTGCTTCCATGCTGCGAGATGACAACTGCTTAACGCTCAAGCACGCAACTTTTATTTTCTCCCAAATGCTCAACGCTGTGATGGTTCCAATTTTAATGTTCCAAGGTTAATGTCGAGACAATATACATATATATATTAATTTTTTGCAAGCCAATAACTGAGATACATACTTTGCTGTGATCTCCTGAAGCTTTCTGCATACTTCTAGGATTACAAATCTTGGGATCGATCTACCAAAACAGAAATAATATTATAAGCAAACCAATCATCGAGAGAAGCAAACAGTAAATACATACAAACAAAAGATACATCTCAAAAAACACTGACTACATATAGGGCGTTCCTGAATGGTCGTCAAATTTTAACAGAACCATCAAAACAAATCAAACCCCATACAAACAAGAGTGTGAAAACGCTAAGCTTCCAAGACAAAACACAGGATAAAGTCACAAATATGCATCAAGGCCCTTGTGTCTCAATCGCTGTAGGCGTGCAATTCCGTACCCGTATTTATACAGAGTTTTTGCTCTTGTCTCAACGCATAGCTTCTGCGATTACAATTTTTTACCAGATTATACTAAATTTTACTTTCAGAAACACCTTGTATCTTATTAAATCAATAACAGTCCCCAAACCGAGATGTGTCAATATCACAATCCAACCGTCGACAAAAAACACTTACAGTACGCCCATCTAAATTATGTGGTCCGCTTGCTAAAACGTCTTCTACACATCGTGGATCTTTAAAAGTCACAAAACCGAAGCCTCGTGATCGGCCCGTTTCGTTATTCTTCATAACGACACAATCGACTACTTCCCCGAATTGTCCAAAAAACCTGCCGAGTGAGTCTGCAAACAAACAAAAGAACCCACACGTTTCGTCATTACTTCCTCGTCACTCGTTACATGCAATACAATCGCAATTATGCTATGAATGTATAAAACTATAGCACATATGTAACTATATCCATACCTTGGGATGTCTCCCAACTAAGACCGCCCACAAACAGCTTCCTGCAAAACAAAACAAAAATCGTCAACAAAACAAAGTCAAGTCAGCAAGTACGTGACACATACGATATACAAAATACGTCAATATCCCGCTACCTAGCAATATTGCAATAAAAAAAACACCTAAAAACATCAGATAAAGTACAAGATATATATATCAAAATCAAGACAAGAAAAACAAGCCCGTGTTGCTCTTTGGTTTGATTAATGAGAACGCGTTAATTGTTTAATCTTTCTTGTCTGCAGTTTCTACCTGTAACTTCTCACGCTTCTTCGATAATATACAAGTGTTTTACCGCAGCTGCCGATGATATAAACCAGTAAATTAAACATTCCAAAAAGCGATGACGAA
>JAQIWH010002917.1:0-22149 GCA_034695005.1 Cryptops parisi | reverse complement strand
ATGAGGATGATAAACATGGAACAGGGTTTTATGAAGCAGGAGGAAACGGGAGTGCCCCGAGAAAACCTGCCCCCGTGTCAGACCCTAAACTGTTTAGTCCAAAATGTGGAAGTTTGATTTTTTTATAGAGACTGATGTTAACTCACCTAAAATAATCTTAACGTAAGTGAAACTTACTAAACATTTGCATACAACATTAATTTTCATATTTTGCCAAGAGACTAGGAATTCCATAGAATGCCTGGATTTCATTGCCGGTAACATACACAAATATATAACTAGTTTTTTTTTTTTACGATTTCACTGAAATGCAAAAAACCTTAGAGACATCAAAGAGGTTAATGATTTTAGCGGAAGTTTGTATATAATTATATTTTATTTACCGCTATAGTGAGAAAGGGTAATTCATCCGATGGAATTTGCGTTGATGATATTGTACCATTTTGATGACCAAGAAAAATGATGAATGCATCGTTTAATTTTCTGTGATTAACGCAGTTTGTTGATGTAGCTTGGTTATTAGCTTGGTGACACGCATCGATAACACAGTCCAACGTTTCAATCACTGTCATACAAGTGATGGGTTCTGAAGATAATTTTATAATAAATTGTTGAAATTTAAAAAAACATGAAATTTAAAAAAACAAACAAGCAAACAACCGGTTTTAAAGTGCATGATTATAGTTATTTAATTATGTGTTGAAAGATTTGTGATATTGTCGATATTTCATTTTTAAGTCTCACCTTTGCAGGTGACAATTTCGTTTGGTTCAGACTGTGTTGCATGTTCTTGAAAGGAATGATAAAGCAATTTATTGCGACGTTCATTATAAACGAAGACTAATCCTGAAAAATAAATGAAAATATGAATTATTATAAGATTTATTATATTTGATTGTAAGGGCCGTTTACTGTGATCACGTTGGTACACAGCTTAACATTGGTTATGCATCATTGGGGATTGATAACATAACCGATAAAATGACAGTGTCGAGTTATACTTAACGATATTATTACTTTGTCGAACTATACTGAACCTATTTAATGAACATATTTTCTTAATATAATTTATTAAATTTATGGTTATTAGAGTTTTTCATAGGATGTACCACTTTTCAACTGGTACCATCATAACTTTGTGACCGTGATGGTATATAAAAGATAACTGCACTCGAACGGTGAAATACACATGGAACGTGAAGTTTTTTTGCAAATAGCGTGGTTGTGGCCTTGAAGGTTGTAGCTTTAATGGTTATGAGAACTGTTTTCGACTTTTTATTAATATTTGTTAGCTCACTTAAATTTGTGGCGCAGCATGGGGCTTCACCCAAATTCTGTATACAGTGCTGAATACAGCATTTTAACACTTTCGCTTTTGCATTATAAGTTACTTTGCAGGATAGCGGGTACTTTCTTCATTTTATGTGTTAGTAAGTAATTGAAGGGCTTGGTATAAAATGGCATTAAGTAACATTTATCGTCAAAAATGACGTAGAAGTATTTTCGAATGTGTTAGGTGAAATTCTACCTTCCTAAAGCCTTATTTTGAGCAAAACAACATCATGTGCAAAGATACTATTATAGTGCAAAAAGTGTGAAGTAGCTCATAGACAGCAAGGAAAGTTCAGATCTTTAAACGCGTTTTTCTCGAAACTGTAAAAATGTTACCCTTTTACATGAGGCCCGTCAAGTGTCTCACGATCATTTGAAGATAGTTACGCCACTGTTTATTTATTAAGCAGATCGAACGAGCTATTTGAAAAGCGGTGCATTTATTACAAACACTCTGTATATCGTTATTGTTAGTCGGTCACTAGTGTTGATGAAGTATGTGATGTTATGAATGAGAAATGTTGATGTGCAATACCCTGTTGGGGACTGACGCAGAACGCAGGTGCATCGTTGGTGTTGGTTTCCACATGACATAATATATTTGCTGTTGTCGGATCAATACAATAACACGTTCCATTCTTGCAATCGATAATCAGTTTGGCTGGCAATGATCGGGTTATGAAACTCCGAATACCACGAATGGGGGAGCTGGTTCAAATTGAAAAGGGATCATCACTTGGCGAGGAAATTCAACGGGGTGTTTGGTAGTTATAAATTATAAATGGACGAAACGCTGCTAACAGAATCGTGTTACTACGAGTTGGGAATAACTAAATATTTTCCTCCCACACAACCGACATAGTCGTAATGCGAGGCATAAATTTCGACGAGTTAGTGCGCATGCGGATAAAGTAGTGAAAATTTTTAAAACTTTTCGACAATGGCGCGGTAAAACCGACCGTAAAGTCACAAACAAATCGTAAACGTGTTCCATTTTCCACCATGTGAGCGAACATGAAGAATAAATGAGCAACTGCTTGCATTTCGAGGCAACCAGTAGCCCTCGGTTCCCATCCGATTTCAAAGGAAGCCTGTAAAAGCAAAATTAAATATTTATACTCCACAATAAACAGTTGAATAATTTTCGTTTAGAGCTCGACATGCTCATTTTTCCCCCTTCCCCTCTCAAAAAAAAAAAATCCGAACTAAACAACAACCCTTGAATTGTATTGGAATTGAAAAGGTGGGGGGGGGACAAAAAAATGGTTTTCAGCGATGAAAACACGTTGATTGGATTATTTATAGTTTAGTTTTTCGGTTTCACAAAAATGCTCACTTTCCAACTTCGTAAACAGTGGTAGTGTCCCAAAATCGAACAGTATTGTCCGCAGAAAGAGACAGAAAAAGATTCGACCAAAGTCCAGTTGCCAATTGCACGATGCGACCATTGTGACCGAGAAAGAGTTGAAGTTGAACCCACGATTTGTCCCATAATTTAACTGAAAATAAAATGGATTTCGATTTATGCGAATTTTTGTTTGTATCCGTATTTTTAATTTGTGAAGAGCGGATTCCTTCCAGGTGTGTTAAATTAGAGAAAATTTTCTTGAACCCAAAGTTTTACTGGAATCAATCAAACGTGTCACAATTTTGTATGTGTCAAACGTGTCACAGATAGATTGCATCAGTATAGGTATACCCCCGATTGATGAATGACAGTGTTTTTTTGTTAAAAAAGTAACGTGGTATTCAAGATCAACATCAATAAAGCGGATAAAAATATCGATAAAATTCAAAGTTAAAGTATACTCGTATACCCTCATTTACGCTAAAAAAAAGTTCTGAAAGAAATTATAGAATAAAGTGGATAATTTCGAACCCGGTACTACACCATTGATAGAAGAGATTTTGCACCAAAGTTTCCTTATATATAGTATTAAAGTGGTGGCTAAAGTGATTCTTAACCAATTTAATAGTGTAATCCTCCAGGCCTAATTTCAACATATCGACATTAAGCTATTTTTGGCCACTGATTCATAATTTATGGAATAGTTATGCTAAGTAAAAATTTAGTTTACATGTTAATTTAGGACGAAATTCAGGCTTACACGTTTTTAGAGAAAATGCAGTTAATTAACCTGAATTAACTTTGACAATATAAAACTAACTTAAATAGTTGTATACAAGATGTTATTTCACATTTTGCCAAACGAGGTAAGGCATTTTATAGAATGCTTAAATTTTATAACATATTATCATTGGCGGTCGTAGGGACCAAATCAAAACTGTACAACAAACAACAAAATAATCAATACAATAAATTAACCAATAAACAATACAACAAACGCAACAATATACATACAGCTGTATTGTGTATTAGAATTAAAGATCGTGTTAAGTGCGATATTCTTTTGATACGACTTTCTAAATTATTTTATTGGATAGTTAAAAGAAACGTGTGAGAGTCTAGTTGACAAAAGTAAAATTTTGTCACCAGTTCTAAAACATAATAAAAAGCAAAAATACAATAATACAAAAAATGAGAAAAATACTGACTTATTCCGTCGGTGGATGCAGTCAGTAAATTGAATTTTTTTCCATATTGAATTATGGCTGTGATGGTGGAATTGTGAAGCTGTTTGTGGAAGGAAGTTTCCAATCTTTCGTGATTTATAACCTACAATTGTAAAAGGCAATGCGCAAATCATCAGGGTCATATAAAATTGTCTTCCTTTTTTTTTTGTAATATTATAGAAAAAAATTTCTAACTTTAAAAAAAAAAGGAATTTAATTTGATACCACAATTCCCGATTTCCAAGTGCAGTAGCAAGTTGCTCCTTCATCATCTGCTCGTGACAATAACATGTGGTTTATATGCGACACTACACTGTCGATGTCGTGTGTCAAATTTGTCAGTGACAGTTTCAGAAATTGCACCGGAATCAGTTGGTTTGCGCCACATTCGTAAAGCCATCTCTGTCATTTGAAAGAAAAAAAGTTCACACAACTATGCAGGGTGGTTTTTATCAAATTGTCAAATTCATATACGTATTTTTATCACGATGGTAGTTCATTCGGGAATGTTTTGAATTACACTTGTATATAGCCTGTTGTATATATTTTTGTTGTCATGCGAAGAGTTCAGTTAATAACAGCGACAATGTGTAAAAACTATAAGATTTAAAATACGACCTATGGAACATGTTTGCATAAAAACTATATATCGGTACAGAAAATTATGGAACTACAGTTGTAAACATTAGCCCGACTTCTGGGACATCCTGTATTATATATTGGATAAGACATTGGCACGATTTCTTACAACAAATGTACTTTCCACATCGATAAGAAATATTTCTGGTTGATTTCGTACGCCACATTTAAGAATGTGTATTGGGTGTTCATGGTTAGTATTTGTCACTTGTTTCATGTCTTCATTCATAGCCTATTTTTAATCAAAAAAAATTTTTTTATAATTTTATATAAATTCTTGTATATGTTAAACGGTATACATATAAATTATCTGACGAGACATTACACAAAACCATTCAGTGTTTGGAGTCCATCCAATCCAAAGATTTGAAAAGTCCAAAATGTCAAGTTGCTGAACGGGCATTTCAGGATTTCGAACACAAACAAATTGACCTTTTGAGTCGAAATAACGGACACTTCCTTTTTCCATTACGGTTATGTACAACTAATAAATAAAATTACACCATTGTTTATATTCTTTTTTAATATTATAGTCAAGTTGATTACAGTTTTATTAGATGAATCAAACAAAGCATCTAGAAATAATACAGTACCTGTTTTTGATTATCAAACACGCAACAAGTGATTGGTTGTTTCAAATCCATTTCTTGAAGGAAAACAGGTCCATGAGTCACAGTTAAGTCTTCGGAGAAAATGTCTTTGTTTTCTTCACTTTCAGCCATCATAAAAATGGGAAAACCTTGAAAACAAACCAAAAGGTCGAAAGATATAATAAAAAAAACTAGAATTAATGACAGAATGAGAGTAATTACATCGTAATGAAAAGTTGGTTTTTTGGGAGTCTTTTTCACTGTGAAGAAAAGGTGATGATTGCGCTACCTTTTCTTTTAATTGGATTGCCATATTGTTTTTTTCCTTCTAATTTTGTAGGGAATAGGGGTGTTTTTTCCTATCTACTCATTGGCTTTTAAGTGTTCTTTGAAAAGTAATAAAATTGGAATAACCGACATTAGTACATAAAATTTCCATTAGAGCTCTTTCGAGCTCGATTCCATCAACTTGACTAAGTTGTTGTTGTCTCCAAAAGGACCTGATGTAATTGGATATTAAAGCTGCCACGTTGTCGTGTTTCGTTGTTTTTTTATTTAACACTTTGCAACTTAATTGGACATTGACGTTGAACTCTATCGCTTTTATCGCTTACGATGATGATGACGATGATGACGATGATGATGATGCACGTAATACAGGTAGTTATGTGTGATTTTGCTATCAAGCGAAAACAGAAATCCTTCTAAATGCTCGTTATTAGTGTTTCTAAAACAAAGTATACCACAGATCAAAACAAATTGAAACAAAATGAAGCAAACAATCCATATAAACATGGGTCCGAAAATGCTTTTATTTTGATATAACACTGGGTGAATTTTCTCACAGATCTGTGGTCTCATACTGGCTGTAAGGTATGCAAATGGATATGCATTCCCAGAACCATGTTTATATGGACTTTTTGGTTTGTTTTAATACGTGGCATCTGTGGTTAAAATTTGGCCATACCTTTTCGAAACACTCTGTATACGAGTTTTTATAGCACAATTTTCCTATTATTCGGTAGTGCATAATTGACGATTCTGTACAAGTTTTTCGAACCTTTTAGTTTATTAGTTGCCTCCAACAGTTTTGTGGGTCTGTATTGTTGGATTTTATCACTTGAAGGCAGTAGTGAGGAAGTGAGTAGTTGAGAAACAGTATTATATCAGTATTAGCTATACATAATTAATTAGTATTATTTATTTATTAATTATATTAGTACTATAGCTAAGTGCTGCTATATTTCTCAACTACAATCAATAAGTGTTAAACTATTCGTTTGTGAATTGCTGTAATTGCGGTAAAATAAAGTTAAAGCTAAGCCAGTGGGAGAATCTATAGATGCCAGTTTCAAAGAGTGCGAGATTTTGGCCAAAGACCTTACCCTCGCATAAATCGAGAACTACTACCATTAATGGAATACTTATGTGTGAAAAATTAATGGATTGAAAATTTACGACGCGTTTTAGCATCTAGTTTACACCGAGAACCGTCAATTACTCAGATGATTTATAAATGTATAATCTCCATTTTCTCACTTTTAATTTAATTCAGCACTATTTTTTTTTTGTGTGTGTGTGTGTGTGTGTGTTCGTCGTCTTTTATAAATGCATCTAGCCTAGTTGAATTTCTCTTCAGGGACTTGTGTTCTAGAGGGTATTGCTTCAATTTGTATATATATGTTTTTCTTTTTCAGTGTGCTATGAATTCTTAAGTCGTGTCGAGGGAATTGCAACTCTCTCAGTACTCGAATGTGTTTAACTCGGTATAAAAATACAATATTTTTTCTTCTTCTTCTTTTGTTTTGTTGTACCCCCAACTCGTGGTGTCTTTTCAATCAATTCCATGTGGTGACGCCTTGCAACGTCAACTCGCAAGAGCCCCTCTTGTGTTATAAAATATTCATCGTTAGTGTGCCTGTCTTATCAATGTTAGAGTGAATAATTCTCGTGTCACCGCGACAGCCACATGGTCGACGACCGAATAATTTCGCAACCATAAATTCTAACCGTCGTTACTACACAGATAGTGTCGCGTACAACTTTTCTAAGAAACGAGACCTAAAAGTGGAAATGTGCTCTTACTTCTTGGTTGGGTTTTTTTTTTGGGATACTTCCACTTGGTTTTAACACTAAAAAATGCCCAAGAAAAATTCTCTGTGGGAAGTTGGTGGTGTCAGCGAAAACTGTTTCGATTGTTCCCACTCTGCCTCGCAGGCAGTTTTATTATTTCATACTCGAATGGCGTTCCAAGCGAAGAAGGAAAAGATAGCGAAAGCTCTCTCATCCTTGCTAGAATATTCTAAAAAGCATGCATCAGCTACTATTGTTGCGTGGAGTGTACGAGTAATCATAGTGGTCATTGTTAGGATTTTTCCAGCCGAAAAAAAAAAGCAAAGTATACATATGCTATATAAAAATATGTATGGGATGAGATATGAATGTTGTAAATCGTTTGTTCAGAAAATATTGTCTGATGCAAAATTGAGTTTGTTGAAAAGCCAAACAGGTACATGGTAGATTTGATATCTGTTTTTATAGCTCTTTATATTAGCTTTACTTGTGTTGTGTTTGTGTGTTTCTGAGTTTGTGAGTGAGCTGAGAATTGAGAAAGTACACTGCTATCTACAGTCGTTCATTTATTTTATTTTATTTTATTGATTAACAAACAACAAGGTTCAGTATGTAACAGTGTTCATATTTTGTTTGATAAATTTAACCTAATAACACATATAGCAGACATGTTAAAACTAGTATTATTTCAAACAGTTTATGAGAATATACTGTATAGTATATTGTAATTCATGTTTTGACTCCACGGGTCGTGAAATTGAACAATAAACAATAAACTTAGCCCCAATAAAAAATAAACTTAGCCCCCGTGGTTGGTATGGTAATCACGGGGTGTCTAAATTAATTACAGCTTATGTTTATGCAGTTCATTGTTGTAATTTGCCCCGTGGTTGGTATGATAATTTGAATTTGCCTCACGTTATGCGTTTTATTGTTGTAAATCAAATTAAATTTGCATTACGTTACGCCTCGCGCTTTGGGTAAATATTCATATTTATAAATCAACAATGGCAGAATTGCAGAAATCGAAAATGGAATTACTCAATACTCTCATAAATCAAATATTGAATTACTCTACGATTGCATAAATTTAATTTTGTATAAATCGAAACATGAAGAAATTAAAAATGAGTTTTTCTGCATTATGTATGTACATACATTATATCTATATAGGTTGGTATATAAAGAAAGGCTTATGCATAAAAAACATTAAAATGCATCTGTACTTGTTGTTTAAAATTCATTATCACAAACAGCATCGGTAATTATTTTTTAAATTTTAATAAGAATAGCCCAAGTCTTCACTTTTCTTTATTTATCTTCATCTCTGTGAGAACGCATCATGGTCTAGAACGTGTGTCAATGCAGCGGTGACACCTAGCGACATGTCAATAAAACGAAACCTTCAAAAATCCAAAACCTGTTTCAATTAAAACCGTGCATGGCACGGGATACTTCTGGTTTAATAAATACAAATTAAAATACAAAAGTGTATTTAATGTATACCGTAATTTTTTGGCTTTGGAATTGAAACATTTAAATAATAAATTGTCACAAAAAACTAATTTTCAAAAATAAAAGCTATCTTTAAAAAACACATTTTTAAAGTTCAAATTTAATTATTCAGTTCACATTTCAGTTATCAAATAATCATACAGGGTGTTTTTAAAGGGTCTCGTTTAATTTTATTTATAGATGCTAGGCAAAACAAAACAAAAAATCTATATTCACATGGGTCTGGAAATACTTCCGTTTTGAGATAACACAAGATGAAAGTTCGTAATTTTATTGGCTTATTTTGTAATAATTGCTGTAGGTATGCAACTAAGTATGCATTTCAGGACCCATGTTTATATGGATTTTTTTGTTTCGTTTTTATGCGTTGCGTCTGTGGTTAAAATTTGACTAGACACTCTGTATACACGTACTCAACTAAACGTAACATGCCAATAAAATTGTGGAAATGTTTTTATAAGAATATAATTTTTTAAAAAATAAAAATCGTTAATTTGAACACATGTTTCGAGGTCGTTTTTCTTTACATTTTCAGTAAAAATGTTTGGTGTAAAAAAAAAGGTAAAGAAACTGGTCGTCGAAATATCTTCTGCGAAAAGAATTAAAATTAGGCGACTTTAATGTTAGTATTTCTGCATTTCATTATGAACTTTGATATTCATAACGCTTCACTGCAACATCGCACACATGGTTGGTTAGGGCTTTACTGCAATGCAAACCTTGTGTTAGGTTTCCATCGTATCTCTGCGGTACTTTCAGTGTTGGCTTTACAGCAATTCAGAAAAGCTCCGCCAACGCTTTGCTTCGCTGCACAGCTTGGAGCAAACTAATGCACCAGTTGTGGTAATGCATAGAATTAAAATGCAATCGTATGAACTATTTTGACGCTTTATCATCGTGTTATTAATTATAAATCGTTGGAACTTCATTTATCGATTAATTAACGTTCGCGATTTGTTTGGTAGGGTTTCTTTTCTCCTGTTAACGTTTTTTTTTAATTATTGACGAGCAACAGACCTCAATGATTAAGTGAATGAATATTTCGTGAGTGAAAATATCGGTTTAACTCATTTGAAAACAGGTTTCGTTTATCGAATCAACGTGGCACCTAATTTATTAGTGTTTTTCTTTTGATTTATCCAGCTATCTGGAAAAGCTTTTATCTTTTGGATTATGATTGCAAAATTTCGTAAGACTTGTTTAGTGGCTTTGGAAACAAAAAATGAAGAGGATTTTGAATTTTTAATCGTTGAGATTTTCACGAACACCGAGGCAACCCTGAGATAAATAGCACTTCGTATTAAGGTCCTAGTTGTTGACCTTTTGTCAACTAGGCCTAGACATAAATTTACACCGTTGCAATTACCCTGTCAACTCGTTTCACAATTTGCGAATGAAAAATGGTTTGTTTATATTAGATAAAGCTCGTGGAAAACGAAAACGCGCGTATGAATTGTGAAGTGCGAATTTTAATTGGAATTGATACCCCGTTATATTCTAAAAACGCAGTTGCACACTAATCGGGATAATTGCTTTTAACTGTGAAAATTGACTTTACTATTCCGTGGTTACGTTTGGATGGGTCGACAATAATCCCAAAGTTTACCTACGTCCATTTAGCAGATTAATTTCTAAACGATTTCTCGCATAAATTTCTCCACATTGATATTTCAGAGCTTTATTCCTCGACGACGTGGTTTTCGAACAACTAACCCTTGTGACTTAGTTTATATACCAACAATTATACGAATGGTATAGAATTTCAATTAGATCGCTTGGGATCATTTACAAACGTGTCAACTAAATTTTTCAAAGTTAACTGTATCGTTTACTGTTACTCGTTAACTGTAAAGTAAACTCATAGTAGCGAAATATTGAATTTTGGTTTGTATCGCGTATTATGGAAACATCCAACTTTACTCAACCAATAATATAAACTGCGCTGTAATATAAACTGATTTGAGCGTTTATTTATGTTCCTGGTGAACTGAATTGATTTGAACGAGATTTTTAATCTTCATATTTGTATACAATACTGTAATAATATTTGGTTCTAATCGGCTTGCCATGGTAAACACTCTTGTGGCACTACTGGTTAGACATAGGTTTTCAACCTATTTTTCATATTTAACTTACTCTGAGGTTGAAATGGATTAACATATTTGATCATTTCTTTTGGTGGGTTTCCGATGACCTACAGAGCTAAAAATTTTAACATAGGTTGTGGTCGTAGAACATTTTGTTGTACCAATTTTAGACGGATCAATGTCCAGTCAATTCTGAGATTTTGTCACACAAAGGGTCCGTTTTTTCTCGAGAAGTATCTGCTGACGGTGTACCTATATTTTAAGCCATTTCAAGCCACCATACATTGTTTTACACAAAAATAAACGCTTTGTCGATATTATTAATTGACGGAATAATCCGTATTAGTTATAGAAATACAGAAAAATAATTTGTGGAGATTTGTTATACACGTTCATATTGTGTATGGTTACGCTGCGTATTGTAATATAACATTCCCTTGAATGACATTAACATGACGCTTGACCATTTAATAAATGCATCAACAAAATGACGAAATAAAATAACGTGCATTTTTAAACGATTTCTGCATCCACGATTGTCTGTCACGTCGCTTCAATACGGATTATGCATTTTTTAAAAATTTAGTATATTGTGAATATTTGATAATTGTTGCTCTGTCTGTTCAACCGAGTAGATGAAGCTGCCTTCAGAGTCGATTTTTAAATAGACCTTTGTTAATAAAACGCTTTAGCAGTAAAATGGCACTAATGGGAGTAATGAAAGGAAATTAGCGTTGTTTTGGATTTTAACGTTTTCCAAAATGGCATGGCTTTGGGGCGTAGTTTGTGGTGTTTACTTAATGTGTGACGTGACGTTATTTTATACATATACCGGTACCTATAGTAATTTGAAACAATGACTAAAATTTTGTTTTTTTATTTCAGTTGATATTTGTGCTTGACTTTAAGTTTTGCGTCGATTTTATTTTAATTCCGATAAATTGACACGTGAAGGAGTTTTTCTCGTAGAGTGTTGCTGACGACAACAATCACATATTCAGTTTAACCAAACTCAAGCGTTGCTGGAAATATAATTACATATATGTGTGTCACTATAGCTGAACAACCATTTATTGTTGTGAATCTATCCGAATAAACTCTTAACACAAATCAACAAAACTACTTTTCCACTTGTTTGATTCAAATAAATTTAAAATTTTTGGTTTTCAAACTAAACTTAGTTATCGTCGGCAACACTGCAAGAAAAACTTTACATTTACGTGTCAATTTCTCGGAATTAATGCACCAATCCGTCAAAATTTTATAAACCAAAATGTCTCATGGATTATGTTTGTATGTGTATGTCATTGAGAGCCTATAAAAAATTGAATCTTTACAGTGGTCAATTCAAATTAAATAAAAGGGTGTAATAAATATTGGGACCTTTCCTTTTAGTTTACTTCCAACAGTTTTTGTGAGTGTCTATTGTTGGTTTTTCCACTTGGAGGTCCTGACGAGTGGAGCGAAACCAGTGGGAGAATTGTTCCATTTCGCGGCAGCAGACGATTTTAATTTCGGAATGCAATTTTAAATAATTAGCAGATAAAGCAGTCTTGGTCGATGTGATTAGCAGTCATTCAATGTAGAAATTTATCACTTCTATATTTTATTACTTGTTTTAAAATCCAATACTGTATAATCCTGGCGTTAATCGAGGTTCATCTGTATTTTTGTCTCGCTTATGCTCGATTTTCTGTAGGAGGTTATTAATAATAAGGGAAAATAAATTAGTGCGGTAACAATTTGTGTAAAATTCTTTCGCTTTAAAATTCGTTTGCTTTGACTATTAGATTTCATTTTCTGACTTATTTGAATAGTGATTTTTCCATTCACGGAAGTTTCTTCGTTCGTGTTATTGAAGCCTATAGTGAAAGGTATATCGACTGTTTAGTGTTAACATTTTTCTTCTTCTTCTTATATGGGTTCTCAAAAAAACTTTTTCTCCCTTTTCCATTCATAATTCCAAAACGTACGATTTCGATGGGGGTAAATGAAAAATTTCCCACTTTCTTCTTTTTATTTCGCTTTTCTTTTCATAACCGGCTCGTTCGCCCCCCCCCCTTTTTTTTCTTTTTTAAAAGGGCTCGTTTCCGCCCTTTTCAATTTGGGCTCAGACCTTTTTTAGACATTTGGGATTGGCCACGAGCCAAATTAAATATTTTCACGAATTTATATTATAAAACGGTTCCAATTAAAAGAAATATAAAAATTGCACACAAAATCCAGTCAAGGTTGAATAGGCACTTCACATTTATTTATTTTTTGAAAAAAGTCTTTAAGATTGCTTGTTGCGATGCTCACTTTTTTTCCCCTTCCCCTCTCTCTTTCTCTCTCTCTCTCAACATAAAAGAGAGGAATAAAAATCATGGAAGCCCCTGAAGTGTAATATGCGATCTCCGGCAAGCAACGGCGATCGATCGCTTAAACTCGTAAAAGAAGGGAAAATGGCCGACGCACGTTTGTTGGTTGCTCTTCATGGAAATAAAGGTGGTGTTGGAGAAAAAGGGGCTTTTGCCAACCGTTATCAACGTTACGTGTAAAAGGGTTGTGTTTGCTGGATAGTTTTCTTTAGTCTTTTATTCGATAACTATATAGCTTCTCAGCGGCAGCTGCGTTGTGTCACAAAACGCAGACTGCGGATTTTCATCAACAGTCTAAAGGTTTTATTATAACACCCAAGTTTTGGGTTCGTATGGCGTGTTAATTGAATTTTTCTTTTTTGTGAGGTTTTAAAAATCGTAATAAAAGATTCAATTCTGTCGTTGTATCTGTAACGTGTTCGAAATTTAAACAACGTGCAGCGTGTGCAGTTTTGGTTTGAAACATTGATTGCGTGCAAATTCAACAATGAGATGAGGATGACTTCAAATCTAAATTTGAATTGTTAACAGTTTCGATTTAGTCACTTGCAAAAATAGGCTTAATGGTGTCGAAAATATTACGCTACAAGTTTAACCTAAAGTGTAATATTTAGTTGTTTTTGTGATTTTATAAAAAAACAGATTTTTGTGATTTTTAGTTGTTTCTGTGTTTTAAGTACAAGAAGGCTTTGATTTATCCGAGTTCTTTGTGTGTGGCTAGCTGATAGTCCGTCAACAATGACGGGTACTAGAATTTTTATCAGCCACACTCCATCGTACAACACCATCCCTGTCATTGGGTAGAAGTGTTTAATACAATTTACGCGCTTTTGAGAGTCTTGTGATACTGCACAGCCAGTTGTCATACACGTAGCAACAACCAATGGTTCAGCCAATGGCAACTGGTGTTTCTACTTGTCGCCATGGAAACATTCGTTGCGGACCGAATCACCTTAGCTTTTTAATTTGTACGTGATTTAACAATAGAATTTAATTTATACGTGAATTCATTATTATATAACGAGAGAAATCTTTCCAAATTCTTGGTGCAGGCGGTAAAACTTCTCTAATATGCGGTTTTGTGTTGTGGTGTACATGTGACTTGATGCTTTTGACATTTAATGTGAATTTCAATATATACGATTTTCTGTACATTAATTTATCGTTGTTTATTAATACTATATACGTATATACTACTATATGTATGTATGAGCCAACTTAGAATATAAGCTTGCATGAACCGAACGTACCGACTTTAAAACTGAGTTGCTCGATATTTGAATCTGGTAAAAGCTTCCTGACACATGCAATTTTTGGTTAGGCAGTTCAATCAATTTGTGGATAACCGTGACGTCAGTTTCTTGCCCAATCGATGAAAACTGATTGGGTAAGAAGCTCACGCCACACAGTTGTCCACGAATTGCTCTACCAAAATATTTCACGTATCAAGAAGCCTTAAGAAACGTTTTTCTTCGAGTTATGATTCACGGAAAAACACATTGAAACCTACAACATTAAAAACAAAGTTACTCATTTTTTCGTGCGTTTCATTTTTTCGTTTATTTTTTTTGTGTATATTTCTTAGTGTTCTTAACAATTCCATGGGAAATTGGAAACCAATTTGGAATTGGAGGAAACCGAAAAAACAAAGTAGATATATAAGAAGAAAGAAAACCGAGGGTCAAAGGGAACGAAGAACATTCTTTTATGTCAAAGGTCAGTTTATGTTTCGCTTTCAGTTACGCTTTGTAGCATCCGCCGCTCATTTGTCTTCTGCTCGCGTGCACCAGCGTACGTTCCGAAATGATCTGAAGGTATCAATTTATCTTTTTCCTTTGCGTAAAAAGATTGATCGACTGAGTACATAACATGTTTATGCTGATGTACATGCCAGGAATGATGTACGTGCAAAACATGTTTTCCCTTCTAAAATGTGTTTTTCGTTTGTTTTTTTTCATAAAAAAAAAGCGAATGGTTCGCAATGTCTTGCTTTTTGATTTTCTTATTTTATTTCATATAAATGGATATGTAGGGTGTAATAATAGATGAGTCCATTAGAACTACAAAAGAAAAAGTTTTGAAACTGGTTGTTTGTTTGTTTGTTTTGACTGATGTACAAACTTCGTTTTTTATGTTGTGTATTGTAATTGAGAAATACAGGGCAAGTCAGAAATTATGGTTTCATGGGAATACAGGTTATTATAATGAAAGAATTTTAAAGTGGAGTTTAATTTATTTCCAACATCCAACTGATAGAAACAGTTAAGCTTGCGGTAAAACATTTTGTAATGCAGTGTAGTTTACTCACAATACTGCATTACACTGCAGCTATACTGGAGACTTTTATGTGCTCTTCCATTGTTTCTATTTTTATTTCAAACTTATTTCACAACCTTTTATTCAACTTGGGTTGTACGCCATTCGTTTGTGTGTGTGTGCGTGCCTCAACATCTGGGCGGCTTGTTTTGACCAAGTTTTCGATATCCCAGAAAGCTGAAATTTGAAACATAGACACCGCAGTACTTTTAATTTCATTTATTTTTGACGGAACAATGTCGTGTCAATTTCGAGAAAATGTCGCGTGAAGGTGGAGTTTTTCTCGTAGAGTGTTGTTGACGCTCACAACCACAGACTTCACTTCAACCATTGCTAAACCAAATCAGACATTGTTATAAATAAACTTAACATACCTATTACAGATGTAGTTTATTACATACAGTTTATCTGAGCGATCATTCATTGTTGTGAATTCGTTGAAATAAACATTTAACTTTTAAAATTTGGTTTTGAAACAACAGTTCTGTACCAGGTTGAAAGGTTGTACTAAAAAATAATTTATTTTTTTTATTATATTTGTTTTATTATTTAAACCAAACGATGATGATGATGAACCAAAAAATGATTATGATGAACACGGGGAAATATTTTTTTAGCTCTATAGGTCATCGACACGACAACCTGCCAAAAAAATATGCAAAATTTGCTCAAAGATGTTGAATTCTTCCAATCCCAGAGTGAATTAAATATAAAAGATTAAAAACACTCTTAATATTTAATTACAGTGAAATTACATAAAAAGTAATCATGATTCAAATTGTTTAAAATCTAGCTTTGCGAACAAGAAAAAAATTAATTTTCTTTCATCTTGGTTGAACATTAAACTAAACTTGTTTAAAAAGCGGGAGTCGAAAAATTAATTTTAATACATTTGAAAATTATTTTACGATTTTTTATTACCTTGGCTTAGACTCACCTTAATATATCTACTAACCACCGACGAAACGTAAACAAAACGCGAAGACGACTTTCATATCTTTAAGACATTGCAAACAAACGTGTTATCTTTCTTTACAAAATTTATATTTTTATTCAAAAAACTAAATTTATTATATCAATATTGGCTAAGTACTTTTATCATCCGCAATGCTTCTTCAAATAAAACCCACAATGCCTTGGGTAAAAAGCGTTTTTGAACAAGCTCTCCTATTATTTAACGTATAGACTTTATCTGTATAAAGTGAAACACATCATCAATTCGTATTTTTCCGTCTTCAAAACTGTAACATTCGCACCTAATTATTATTATTATTATTATTATTATTATTATTATTATTTTTTTATTACGATCCAAAAGAATCAAACATAACTACATAAAGAAAATCACGAATGTAGGACATAAATAAACACTTGTTTTTTAAACAATTTAAAATAAGAATTAAAAGAAATTTGCGATGATTCTGGATAAACAGCCTCAACTAATTTAATCCTCAACTAATTCAAGCAATTAATCCTCAGCTAATTGGTGTTTAAAACTTAGTATTTATGTCACCTTAAAATCCTAGGCATTCTAAATGGCTTGCTTCTTTTGGCAAAGTATAAAATAACACTTTGTATACAACTGTTTAGGTTAGTTTAGTTTATGTTAGTTAACAACATTTCTTCTATAAAAAAAAATGTTTAAGTTTAAATTTAGGTTTAGCTGTAAATTTAATTTAAACTGTTGCTTAACGTTAAATATTTCAATGCTAATTTCGTACATTGTCCAAACAAGGAAAAATGCCTGGAATGGCCTAAACTAGGCTTGACGTCCTCTACATTGTCGGTAACAAAGTATGGAGAGTTTTCATCCATATTGTTTGAGTTTCTATACCCATTTTGTTAGGTTTTCATTTTATTTGTACACTATAACGAATTCGATGTGTGCACAATGTAGGAACAATGGTACTATGGGTGGTAAGATGCTTTTAAGCAAAAGAGAAAGCTATTCAAAGTGTGCTGAGGCAGAGGATTTCCGTTGTCGTCAGCTGACCTTTTAGCGAAGTCTTTTCTTCTTCTTCTTCTTCTTCCATTCTTTTTTTTTTATAGTCTTTTCTTTAAACTTTGGGTCGAAGTTAAAAGGTTCATGTCGCGAAAGGTCACTTCCTCAAGAAAGGAAAAGTTGACCTTTGATGTCGACACGAAATCATGTCTTTTCTTTCTTTCTACTTCCACTTTCAAACTGGGAATTTTTAGAAAAATCGATCGAAAAAGTGGGGGGGGGGGTGAAAGAACTTTTAAGATTTGAGATGACGTGTCTACTTAAACGACAGGAATCTTTTGCTCAAATCTCATTGGTTGCGATTTTTTTTTATCTCGTTTTGTCGTTATGTATCCACTTTTTTTTGGGAGGGAGTGCATGTTTATTTAATGGGGTTCACTCGTCATAATTTTTCTTCAAAAAAAAGTTGTGTGTTTGGATACGAGATAAATTATCTAGAATATTTTCCATCCAAAAAGTATCGTTGCAACCCTGTAAAGATGATTTTCGGACACCCTGTATATTCCAAATTGTCGATGGTTTCAGCACTATACAGGAACTCTACTTTGATTTTTGTTCTTTTTATACGATTTCGATAATATGCAACGGAGGAATTTTGATAGATACTCGTTATATGCGAGAAAATTTTGCTATTATGCGTGCGATTGGAGAAAATATTCACGTAATATGTTGCTTTCGTGTTTAAATATACGGAATTTAAAAAATGTAAATATACGGAACAAACTATTTTCATTATGCGTTTTTGATTGTCAGTGTCTTCATTACATGTACACGTCGTCTTCGAATTTTGCAACTTTTTCATATGCGATTTTGCTACTATGCGATCTGAGAGATTCACGCAAGTGCTCGTTATAAGGTGGAAAAATGTGTTTTATTATGCGATTTTGTACGGTGTTGCTAAACTGTCTCTAAAACAGTAGGAAATTTAATATATAGGAAATTCATAAACGATAGAACATTCGATATATCCGAATTTTATATTTTATATTTGTTTGGATTGCAATGAACCGTCGCATAAGTCGAAGACATCGTGTATAAAAAAACAAACTGTTTCTGTTATATTTGTTTTTTAATAAACAAAATTTCGACACATGCGATTTTCAATTAATGCTAACTTTTAACCCAACTTACCCATCGCATAAATCTAAAACTCAAGTATAAGATTTACAAAAACTATATTTTGTGTTTTTTCAATACCCGTTTTTATTATGGGTGAAAAAACTGTATACATCATCGAAAAAATTAAACATAATTAAAAGTAAGATCTTTAAAGTACGATACGTCAATAGATTGAATGACACCGAAACATGTTCACTAACATAATCCTGAATACTAAAATATTTAACTGTTTCTAGTTTCCACATTTTTATTATTCCTTTTGTGTCATGTTTTTGCCTTCCCCCCTCCCCTCATCGTTATTTTCTTGTAGACCTGAATGAAGTTGCTATTTATGTATAAATGATGATTTAGTATAATTTTGTAATAGATGCGAAAAGGTTGGATGGTGATAAAATTCAAATGAGGGGCGACATTGATTTAGTATTCTCTTTATGAAAAACAAAACGTTTCGTCAAACATTGCAGTTACGTGGAATTTGTATATATTTGAAAACTAATGAATTATGCTCAAATTTACGATAAAATCGATAACGATTGAATATTCTATTCCGTAGAAATTCGTAAAAGTTAAAAGTGTTGTAAAATGTTTATTTTAAAATTTAAATCTTACCAAATAACAGGTAACCTCCCGCTTTTAATAAAATAAAAACATAAACAAAATAAATTTACATTTTATTGAAATAACTATAATTTTTACGTAATTTTAAGTGAGATTATAGAATTAGCTTACAGTTTAGGCAAGTTAGAAAGGTTAGGCTAGTTTTATTGATTCAAAAATGTATCAAATATTATTATTTTAAGTATTTTTTAAATATTTATCCCTAAAAGAGTAAAGTCCGAAAAGATCAAACTTTATATTTAAATAGTGTTAAGTATATTTCAATGCTCAAATTTTGTTATTATTATAAATTAGCATTAAGTATGCAGTTGTTGCTTTATTAACTCTGACGTGACGATAAATTTTGAAAAAACCAAAAAAAATTGATGATTATTTATATCAAATGGCAATCTAAACCAGTCTCTAGGTTTTATAAATTATTGCGTAGTAAAGTTTACTTGAATAAAGAGTAACACGGGTATCTAGTATTACAACAACATCCCATCTGAAATTCCTATAAAAATGAGCGGAAGAGTCGTAAAAAAAGATGATAAAACCCAGCAATCATATTTTAAATCTAGTTGGGTTTTGAAGGCAATAATACACAAAGCTTCTACCCCGAACCAAAAAAAAATGATATGTAACTTGGTGTACGTATTAGTACTTGTGCGTAAAAAGAGAATCAGTTTTTTTGTAGTAGTAAAAACAAGAAAGACAGTTTGGTATAATTAGAATGTTTTTATGGGCGGCGAAAAACAAGGGGAAAAAATGAAAGTCAGTGATGTCATTTCACTGATAAAGCAATAAAGAAGATTAAAAGTTTTGCGTGGAAAAGCCAAAAGTGTAATAGGGTGTAGTTGAGTGCTTAGGTTTTAGGCTGCCATGTTAGGCGTCCCAGGATTTTCTAATTAAATATTAACGTTGTGGAAATAGCAAGCCATCTCTACCCAAGCTGATTAAGTGAGGCTAACGTATTTTCAAAGTATAAAGATGTCGCAACTTAAATTATTTCGTTGCTTACATTTTTTTCTAATATATTTTTGAAGATGTTTCATTACATAATGAATAATATACAAAAATGGGACGCTTTTTTTTACATGTATTTCAGGTAGAGTTCTAATAAGCTTTAATTTAACAACTACATTTCCGTTTAAAGCTGATTTGACCTTTCGTTTTCAATTTTTATTGTAACTTGTTAAAAAGCTATTTAGTCTTGTATTTTTCGAAACATCTTTTTTCGGTACTTGTCGGTTATCCGGCCAAGAGCCACCGATGGCGCTGCAGCTTGAAGGTGGAGTTTTCGATCGATCACTGTTCGGTACACTTTGATCATTGTTGTAAACATGCACTTTGTGTTATGATGACAAAATACTGGGTTAGGTTTGAGCTTAGGATAAACGCTCAAGTCAAAACGGACTAATCTAACCTAGTAACCCGTCATCAAAAACACGAAATGCACGTTTACCACAATAAAAGTGTACCAAACAGTGATCGATCGAACATCCCAACTTTGAGCTGCAGCGCCATCGGTGGCTCTTGGTCGGATAACCGACAAACACCCATTACACGCCTCTCGACAAACTCAATTTTTGGTGTGGCAAGTGGAGCAATTTGTGGCCAATTGTGACAATTGTTTCTTTTCCCGACCAATGAAACCCGGGGGTCGTAACTCTTCACAGTGCTGTCATGAATTACCGCTATAACTCCGCCCACAACCTAACAAGAATTCTTTAGTCAGCTGTCATTGGTAGTTTTAAATTCGAAACATGATTTTCTAGTAGTTTTGAAATAAGTTGGTTTCGAAATTTTTGTTTAATTTACCGTCTATTAATTTGCCCCTTCGGATTTTCTATCTTCCTTGCGCAGTTAGTATGCGTGGTTAGCTAAAATTAACACGTGACAAGGCTCAAATGAACACTCAAATGCCACATAGAGACATCCAAATTACATTTCACAGCTAGCTGAAACATGTTAGTTTATCAGTTATGTATGAGTGTCAATTAATCTATAGTATACCTTCTTAAAGCTTTTGAATAATGTGAATAATGTTGTGCCTTTAATTTTTACGCCTGACTTGAGCGCTGTGCGCTGTCACAAGTTACGACCCCCTGGTTGGCAAGAAGCCGACGTCACAGTTTTCCCCCACCAATTGCTCGAGTTACCATATCTAAAATTGCGTGTGTCATGATGCTTTTATATTTTATTTACGTATAAAAATAAATCCATCTATGGATCATGGTATAATCACGCATAATTCATGTATTGATCCATGTATTGATCAATACAATATTGATGTACAAAATTGTTTACAAAATGACATCTTTAAAAAATTGATACATTAAGTACAAAAGTCGTTTGAAACGTCAGTTATGGTTGATGTAAACAGTTTCATTTGAGTGTATGCATTTGGCGTACACAAGTCTTGGATGTTAAAACTAGTCTGGAAGTTGTTGAGATGATGATAATGAGAAGTGAGGGGAGAAATAAAATCAATAAATTAGATTGCTAAGGGCTCGAGCCAAGGTTGAGCGGTCAGTTCAAGAATTTGGGCAATTAGGAAAGCTAATGGAAAGCGACGTTTCGTACGCATCACTTAAGCGAAAACTTTTAATTAATGTGGGCAGAGCGTTGGCTGTTAATAAACAGGAAAGGGGGTCACTCAATTTTAACAACCTGCGTTAAATCAAATCTGGGCACGATACACTTTGGTTAAAAGCTTTAGTTGGAATATCTAATGAACGCACAATGTTCTACGAAACAACGTTCAGATGTAACTTGACAGCATCTAGAATTGGAAGAGCATTGAAATCTTGTTTTTGAGACACTGTGCTTGTAATATCGATTATGATGTCTAACATTGCGAGTTGAATCGAATTGGAGTGTTGTGGTTTAACAGTTACTCTTTAGTTATATATATATATATATAACTAAAGAGTTTGAGGTTT
>JAQIWH010002916.1:0-22150 GCA_034695005.1 Cryptops parisi | reverse complement strand
CACACACACACAAACGAGTGAGTTGAACGGAAATGAAGGTGGTCCATGAACGCGAGATAGGACATTGGCTTTTGCTTTTGTTGACAGATTCGGGTCACTGTCGTCCATAGAGGGAATTGCTTTTCAGTCACGTGATCCAAAAAACAAGAGTTTCGAAGGTGTACTCAAATTGGGTCCGAAAGGTTTTTTTTCAGGGAGAAGTGTTCGAACAGATTTTATTTTTCCCTTTTACTTATAGAATGCACTTGCTGAAAAATACTTTTACAGTGTGATATAAAATTTGTAACTGCAAAAATAGTCATTCAACTAGCTAAGTTATAAATTAAACCTTTCCCGAAACTATAAATTCATATATCCCGCAAAGAAGTAGGTACGTCAGATCTCTGAATTTGACGTCACTTATTATTTGACGTCACTCAATATTTCTTCAAAACGAAGCGATTTGATTCATTAACTACAAAAGATAGTTGTTGTATTAGTTATGGAAATAATAATTCTCACAGTTCAATTTATATATCCCGCACAAATATCCTATAATATATGCACAATGGGATGTTTGTGCGAACCAATAAAGCTCCTAAACTGCTGGACCAATTAGAACCGAATTTGACAGGGTTACTCGCCTATGTCCTAGGGTGTCTATGTTTAGGTTTCAAAGGTTTTTAATTTTTATTTATTACTTATATTTTATAACTACTTATACTTTACTAGTAAAAAGCCCGTTAATGGAAGGACACTTGGCGTCATCTGGTGGCAACATTGAAAAACTGTTTAGATTTTGAGGACGTAAATTGCAATTTTCACGCGCTGTAATACCATTGGGTGGGTACCTATAGTTGGTACCCAATAGTGGGTACCTATAGTTCATTGGGTAGCCAATGAACTATAGGTAGACTGAGTCACATTAGCAAATTATTATAGTAGATAACGTAAAATTATTAAAAGCGAGTGTATAGGATGTTTTAATAAAATTTAATTATTTTTTTTGCAGGTAAAATCAAGTCCACTTTCAAGCCATCCAATCTCACGGTAGGAATTTCATTTTTTTATTATTATTATATTATTAATTTCTATATATCATTCCATTTTCATTAGGGAATGGTGTGGGGTTCAGTGGACCTTGTTAATATTTTACTTATATTTTTTTTTTTGGGCGTGGACATTGTGTGTGTGTAGATTTTTGGTGTTTTTAATGCGGCTTTTCTGTTGGTTGGAAACTCTAGCTGCCAGGGATATTTTGTTTCTTGGGCTTTTACCACTAATTACTTTCATAAATCTAGCTGCTGCGGTCTCTGGTTCCATCTTGTTTTCACTGTAATTAAACCCTGGAGAGAAAGAGAGAGAGAGAAAGAAGATTTTTTAGGGAGAAAATTTTCTACCCATAGTTTTTGGAAGTAGAATTAGGTTACACGTGTATACACACACAACAGTATTACAGGCGTGTCTATTATGATGAGGGAAAAAGAGTGGTATAACTCCTCTGAGAATTTTTGCGCAATGGATGTCGGGAGAAAAGGAATGAAGTCATGGCTGTGCACGAAAGCGGTGAAAATAAAACATAAATAAATTGGAAATTTTTTTATACATATATATTCTTGATTAGAAGCTCGAGGCTTTTGTAATAACGGTAATGTTGGCGATTACTTTGAGTATGTTTGTTGTTGTTGAACAGCGTTTTAATCCAATTATCAGCCCCGAGGGATTTTGTTCAACGTTTATTTTTTTTGTTTAAAATAACAACTAAACGTGTACAGTAGGTAACTGATAACGTTCTTCGAAGAATATCATTGACTTAATTGGCGATACTTGAAGTTTTTCATGCGACATGAGTAGAAGTTGAATTTTTTTTTACAGGTTGTCAATTACAAGTTGAAGGTGTACTAGGCACTTTGTTCGTGAAAGTTTCGTAGAATTAGCGATGTTGGAAAAAGTTATAATGAATTTTAGAGTGTCTTCTTGACTTGAGGTAAGAGATGGCGGTTTATTATTCCTGATGGAATAGCTAGGACATGTAGTAGTAGTAGTGGAACATATACAAGGAGAACGAAATGGTGGTAGCAAAATGAAATGGCGACGAAATGAAATTAACGTTTAAAATTAAAATGAAAATGGCAGTAAAATGGAATAGTAACGAAATAACAAAATTGGCTTTTGAAAAGGTAACTTCGTGAAATGGCTTAGTAGGGAAATGGGTATAGTAACGAAACGTAATAGCAGTGACTCGGTATATAGTCGAGCTTATAACGAGCTACTTTTGCAACCAGATTTCACAGAACGAACGGTTTCATGAGTAAAATTGTTGTTCATACTTGTACAACGAATACTAATAACAAAACGCGTTATGTTCACACACAAAGCTAGAAAAGTCTAGAGGACTAGTTGTATGCCCGTCATCAGTGACTGATGCTAGGATTGTAGTAATCCCCAGTATTGTGTTTTGTATTATTAGGTACCGGTACTTAATAACTCATTACCAACAACAAAGAGCGTTACGGTATATTCACTCACACACAGAGGCAGAGCTGGAAAACAGGAAAAAGTTTTGGAGCTAACAATTGGCAATAGTGGCTACGCGCATCGAATGTTTCCATGGCAACGCATGGGAATGCATTGTTGTTACCTTAATGATCACTGTCTAAGAAGCATCGCACTTATTACTTTAATAGCCATTGGTCGATCAGCATCACATGATATATGTTCATACTAGAAGGAAACCATGTATCGGGTTCACTTTTATCATGAACATATATCGCGATCGTTTCTAGTACAAAAAATGAAAAATAACTGTAGATCTTATGCCATTTCACCAATATGCCGATAGTAACGTGTGAAATTAAATTTCGAATAATTTGAATCCGTATTATCGTCAGTTTACTACTACATCAGTTAGACACACCAAACCAAAAAAAAAAAAATAACTTTTTGGTTTCCATTTTTTTTATCTTTTCATCTGGAAAAAAAATGGCTTCCAAGTTTCATAACATATTTTTTGTTTCTCTTTCTTTTTCAACTCGGATTTTTTTGTCTCCATAAATGAAAAAAAAAAAGTCGCCTTTTATTTACTCGAGCCACAATCTGAACTCATCCACTGTGCAATACCCTAACAAACACTAGAATAGTAAAAATATAAAAAACAAAAAACAACAAAAGACAACAAACAACAACAACGACGACGACTTTGGCTCAGGATATTTGAATTTCACTTCATTTCTCCAGGCTGTATGTCTTGCGTTTTAGCATTCCTCCCTCGTTTTCATTCTCTTCCCCCCACAAAAATCCTCGCTCATCGTCGTATATGTACTGCTGTACTTTTCCATTTTCTCAGGAAAATCCAAACCAAAAAAAAAGATGACAAAAAAATAAAAATAAAGGCTTTTGTGGAAGGAGAACAACATGCAGCTATAAATATAAACAAGCGTGTCTCGCAGGAGACAGAGAAAGTGTCACCAACGTCACGCTTCGTCCAACACTCGCTAGGGAACGTTCTTTTGCTTTACTCACGGATTTTCTTTTTTACCCCCACTGTGTGTGATTTCTTTTCTTTTCTTGTCACCCCTCCTCTCTCGCACGTGTTATAAGGGTAGGGGGTATTCTAGGTGAGGCATTAGTCACTAGTGGTAGTAGTAGTACAAATGGTTCTGGTTGTCGTTCATCATAACTTGATCTTCATTCACCTTCTCACCCCCCTCTCTTTCTAGGAGTGGGGGTACTGAACAGCAAAAATAAGAATTACGACCCAAAGTGTGCAATCTCAAGATTCATGGCCTCGTAATCGCATGAAGTTCTCTTTTCTTGTGCTGTCTTCTGACAACCGTGTCCACCTACCCCCCTCCCCTCTTTATTTTTTTCCTTTGATTTCTTTTTTCCGTATTTTGTTTCATTTGTCGTATTTTATTTTACTTGTCTTGTTAGGTTCTGTTTTTTTTTTATTATTTGCAGCCTGAGTTTATTCGTGTTGTTGTCGTTGTTCAACAACGATGACCAGTTTTAGAAACGACAAATTCACCGTGTTGGGGTGGAAATGCCAAAGATGGCTTTTGAAATGTCTTAGACATTAGTAATAGGTTCTGTAATATTTTTAGATAATTCCAACTGAAACTTTACATTTTTTTGCTAGAAAAGATTTGTTTCTATTAAAAGGACTATATAAATTCGCTTTTTCATCGTCGTAATAAAAAATGCACGACACAATTTATGGTGACAAGATTCATAATCCCTAAGGTTTTTGCAAGTAGAGTGGGGTCCTCTTCTTCTTTTTTTTTGGAAGGGGGAGGGACGATGAAAATGATTGGTGGTAGGTTTGGGGGATGGACATGGTCCACTGAGGGACAGAAATATTTTCCTGCCAAGTGCAGGACTATCTTTTGCCAACTCAACTCTTTGCCAAATGATCTGATTATGCAGTCTGACGTGTATCAACATTTCATTCTATTCCTATCATAACCACGTTCCTGTCATCGCCGACCATATTTCATTCCGAATTCAATTCTTTGAAAAATACTCTTTTTTAATGTAAAATTGTTATTATAATATTGAAAAAAAATTCGTTTTATCAGTACGGTACTCGATTCATCGGCACCTTATTTTAAAGACACATTTCTACAGAGATCATTTTTTTCCTACTAATGATCTCAACTATACTTTCGTACGTTAATTCACCAAATTAACCACACAAAAACTTTACCATGTAATTTTTATTATACAGGGCGTCCCAACCGAGTGTTATCTATAAATACACAAAAAAGCTAATACAATGAAAATGCCGGTATAATAACATTTTAAGGGCATTCTTGCCAATAGTGTAATTTTCGTTGATCTTGAAATGAATTTTCAAGATCGAAAATGCATGGTCGTCCATTCATAAATTTTAAATCATCAATCGTAGGTTCCAAGTCATGTCTAAAAAATTGTAGGCAACAGCTCACATAGTCAGAATCCACTGTCGTTTAATTTATTTCTAACAATCCAACTGAAAAAAAGTATGTAACAATAGTGATTGCAACGCACTATGATGCTGCAGCAGATACACTGAATAGCAAGAGTGATATGCAGTGAAGTCACTGCAGCATCTTTGTGCGAGTAACCCTGTATAGTAAAACTTCGTTCAATTGACTTTTGATTTAGCGTTATTTTGCTCTACCGACACAAAGATAGCCTACTACTTCAAAACTGTGATGCTGTGCATATTTGTTTTAGTGATGGACTAGTATTTTGTTTCTTTGTCATGCCCAATGTGGTGGTACAATGGCGTCCTGTGTTAGGTACCGTACTCTAACAGAATAGATACTGTATCACGTACAGTGATTCCTGGCGATCAACAACCTTATTTTTTCACTCACTATTTCAGTTTCTCGGTTTAACGTTACCCATTTGCACTCAACGTAAGATTTATTTTGAATAAAGCGTTTTACGTCTTTTCCTGACATTAGATGGCGTTAGGCGTAATTGCCTTTGACATCCACCTAGTGGCGAGGAAAAGAACCAATGTTGTGGAATCAAGATTTAGCGTTTCCTCGCTCAACTTGGAAAGCAGTAAAAATAAAAAATAAAAATAAAAGACAAAAACAAATGCAAGTCAAGGTGCTTTGTCTTTTCATTTCGCTTTTGTGTGGCGCGAGAACAGCAAACGCATTTCCTTATCAATAATCGTAAAACGAAACGAAAGTGAAGCAAAAAGTTTTTTTTTTTAAAGAAAATAAAAAATAAAAAAGTTTTTCGTGTGGTTTTAAACGAAGATGTATGGATTCGTTTCTTCGATTCCCCTTTTTCGCCCCTTATCTTTCCATTTTCCTTACTCAATCCTATTGCAACCGAACTTTTATTTATTTATTTTTTTGTCTGTTTTGTTCCATTTTTTTTTTCAAAGTAGAAAATAAAAAAATTCCAACTATTTTTTTGGTTGGTAAAAAAAAAATTTCAGAAAGTTTTGCCAACGACTCATTTATCCTAGACGCGTGAAAATAAGCAAGAAACTCTCGCATATGAACCTTTAAAAATCTGTTTTCGTTTCGTCTTTTTCTTCTTCTTCTTGTGGTACGTGCCTTGCTTTTGCCATCGATTTCTTCTTAACGTCCTCCACACACCACCTTTTTCACTATCTCCCGAAGAAAATAAATACAAATATTCCTTCAACGTGGCAAACTTCGAACTGAAACGAATGGCCGGAAGTTAGCTCGACTGTGGCGCCCTCCACTTTACACTTTAAAACCTTTGCTTGATGAAAACGAATACGAGTTTTCCCAACCATTCATTTCCCTCTATTCTTATTTTTTTTTACGTTTTTTTTATATATATCTATATATTTTTAAGATTTTCTGTAATTTTTTTGTGCGGAAGCCGTGTTGGAGGATAGTGTTGTTTAATATTTATAAAACTATTTTTTTTTAAATCTTTTAAGCAATTGAAGAAATTTTTTAAAGTTGTTGTACGCTATATATATATATGGGAAATGGTGTAGAAATTCTGACCATAGATCACTGTCATTCTTTGTGTAATTTTTAACAAATGTTTATTTTATTTATTTTTTTATGGTTAGATGTATGTATATTTTTTAGAAGGATTAGTTATGAATATGTTTTTTTACACGTTAATTTTATTTATTTTTTTGTTGTTGAAGTACGATAACTCATTCTATTGTTATACTGACATTTCGCCCTATTTGAAAATTTAGATTTTAAAGGATACTGTACAACGAAATTTTACGTATTTTTACTAAGTCTAAGAAAAAATCTTGATTTATATATGAGCCAACTAACTACAAATTTTGGTTTTTATTGGTACTCTAACATAACATACACAAACTTTATTTTATACTGACAGTGAAAATTAACGTCCATTGTTTATGTAAAAGTCTCAGACAAAAGTAACCTATGGCTTAGCATAGGTTCTGTTAAACTCGATTCTATTTTGTCAATTTCATCAAACTATAAAAAACGTTGGTTAGCTCCCTTTGGCTTCAGACGGCTCATGTGTTACCAGCAATGTTTACAATCGAGGTATTCTATAGAATGCCTAGTAATTTCATAGAATGCCAAACAACTCCATAAAATACCAAGCCTGGTTTAGGAAATGCGTGAAATCGACATTGAAATAGTTGCGTTATGCAAGAGTTTAGATTGGGTTCAATTTATGCTTGAATTTAGGCTTATTTTTTACACAAAAAATGTTAACTTAATTTAACCTTAACTAACCTAAATTCAATAAAAGGTGTTATTTCATTCTTTGCCAAAAGAGTCTAGATATTCCATCGTATGCATGTATTCTATACAAAGTTTAACATCACTGTATACACATTATATCATATAGGCCTATTGTATATAAAATTAAGGGTTTCCTGTTTGTAAGTTTTAGTTATTAATTCCTCATAAGTTTAGACACCTTTTATAAAAAAAAAGTTGACAAATTTAATTACGTATTGTAGACTCGGTGACGATCTAAACTGCTTTAAGTGTAGTTCGCTATTTTTTTGCTCGTTGCAAGCAGAGGAAGCTCCACACGAAAGTCCAATCGTCTGTGTACTTAATTGCGAATGGTTTGGGCGACAATTGCAATTGCGAGTGACAGTAATTGCTGCCAGTTAGGTGACAACATTGTACGAACCAAAAAAAATTGTATTGTTCTGTTTACGTTTTTTTTTTGGTACTCTTCGCACTTCGTAAAAGACCAAAGAAAAAACTCTCGTCGAATGAAAGGATTGCGTTGCCTTTTTCATTTCTCTCGTTTCCTTTTGCTCATGTTTACTTTGGTGATAAAAGCTGTGGTCGGGTTTTATTTTTTGTTTTTTTTGTTGATGTTGTTGTATGTGTATATAAGCTTGTCTTCGTGACTCTTGTTGTTGTTGTTGTTGGTTTTGCTGAAAGCTTCGATTTCGGATTTTCCTCCTCTTTAGCTGTTTACAAAAATACAAAAGTTGTTAGACTTAAAACGAGTCTTCTTCTCTCGACGAGTTTTTCAGCAAATTTTCACACATACAAAAACTAGTGTTCAACATACTGCACTTTGATGATGTTTACTTTGCAAACACAAAACTTGGGCTTTGTGAACGGTGAACTCGTACCAACTTGGAAATGTCCTCTTTTTTTTTCTTGTTTTGTTGGTCAAAGTTTCTTGCAGAAGAAAAGTGCTTTGACTCGTATGTGACCTTTGGGCTCTGGTCTTTTATGTAGTAGTACCTGTTGGCGTCTTTTCGCCCAGAAATGCTTTTCGTGGTCACTGCGCATGCGTTCAACTACGGTCCACTTCATTTAGCTAGTGTCGCGAGAGGTTAACACGTTTGGATTTGGAGGTGTTAAGCTACTGGAAGGAGAAGTTCTACAAAGCAATTTTCTGTTCGACTTAAGGTAAACGAGAACCTACAAAACCGAGTGGTAAATAAAATAAAGATTCATTATAAGTAGGAAAGTATACAATTTTATGAGTGGTTAGTCGAAATCCACGAGTTTTCTTACTCGAGGTGAAACAATTAAATTGTCAAATTCACGACCTATTGACTTTTCACATTCGCGATTGTTTTTGGTTCCCTTTTTTTTCAATTACAACAAATCGCTTTCTTAATTTGTTCCTACAGATCTCTTTCACACGCAAGAGTTGGCAATTTTAGGTATAGCAACTCGGACAATTTGTTTTGTGGGTCACAGTTTGGATAATGGTGACGTTAGCGTCCTCTCCAACCAATGAACTTATTAACAATTAACACCTCATTAACAATTTTGTAATTGCTTGTATGGTTGGTTATGTGTCATAACATTCATGTATTTTGTTTACTTTTGGTATATTTTTTTATTTGTATTAATTTGTGGTTTTATTACTTTGTACTTGGTACTAATGGTCATTTTGATCAAAATATATAAAAATTAAATTAAAAAAAATAAATAAAAACTAGTTGGCAAGAAGCTGACGTCACAGTTGTCCACAAACTGCTCCACTTGCCCAAGACTTGTTACACGCTCAAAAAATTGAGCGTGTCAGACGGCCTTAAAAGGTTCCTATTTTAAAGATACACGTGAAACATAAATGAAACACAGTAAGTTGAGCGTGTATAAAGTTAGATTTTTGATTTCTTAATGAAGCTGCTAGCTTGAACAATAAATTGTTTCCTTTCCATGATCCACCAAAATTTACTTATAACTTTTCATGAAAATCGGTTTGATTTTTAATAATGTGCGCACAAATAGACAGACATGAAATTTATTTTATTCATATAAAATGTGTATGCAGAAGTGTGTCATAGCTTATTATAATTATGTCGTTTGTGTTAGAATGAGTGGTTAAAAGAACATTGTCTTTTTTTTTTTTACTTTTCTGTTAAGTATAAAAAAATGTTATTTCGTTTTCTTAAAAGTGCAAACGTAACCATCGTCGTTTGTCACACCGAAAGAGGAAAACTAGAAGAAAAAAATATATTTTGGACGAAAAACAAACGTCTGGTGAGACAGGTTTGCAAATGGATCGTTAGCCAAACATAAAAAAAAGTTTTACCATCATTTTCGAAGAGGTTGTCGAAACCTAATTTCCATTCGACGTCTTTTCAATTCCCATTGAAGTACCCCCCTTAAAAAAAGGCATTGGAAAAAAAATCTGCTTTTGTCTTTTTCGGTTTTTTCTTCGTTCTGGGTTTTACTTGGAATGTTTGCGTTTGTCGTGTACCATCTCTTTTGTGACCTTCCACTTTTTTTCGTCTTCTCCTTCCACTTTCTTCTTCTTCTTCTTCATCTGTTCTTTTAAGTTCCTTATCGGTGTTGTTCACCCTTTCAACGGTTTTCCTCCCAATTAATCCCTCGACCTGGTTCACTCTCATTTTCCACTCTTTGAGTTTCCTGAAAGCAAGAACAATCCGTTGCTCGTCTCGCTTTTAATCAGTCGAGCTCGCTCACCAAATGCATCCCCTTTTTCGGAGCCATTTTTTTTCCTTTTTATGTTCTTTCCATCTACTTTTTCCTTTTCCTTTTTTTAAAGGTCAAAATAAGCATCTAATTTTATAAGATCTTCCTTCTTTTTTTTACGTACACTTGAATTGATTTCGTCTATATCGCCTGAGAATAATCTTTTCTTAAATGCTAAACGAGCACTTATGTGAAGAACGACACTTAAACCCAACTGTTCGTTATTGAATACTTCTTACCCCCAACGATAAGGGGGTATTACTTTTCATCTTTTTTATATACAAACATAATACATTACTAGCTGAGCCCTAACACACTGCTGTTGATCAATTTGCCATTTGCCATTAACTTATTATTAGTTTAAAAAAGCAATATTTGACGGTATTCCATAGTTCGGTTGTACTCAAAATGCAACAACTCCTATCGACCTAACAAAACACTATGTTAAATACTGTGAAACGGAACACTTGAAATTCACGTTAGTCCATTTTCATTTTTCGGATGAATCCCATAAAAATTAAATGGGTTAAAAATCGATACGAAAGAAAATTGGTACGTTTGTTGAAAAACCGATTCTGAAATATGTGAAACGTTTTCTTTTTACTCTGTACAAAAATATTTAAACAACGTAAAATAGAACATACACGAAATGTAAAATTCTTATGGATATTCATGAAATACGGCAGCACTTAAAACTTTGCCATTTTAGAATATCAAGGGATATCTAAATAATACATTATAGAGAGTAAAATGAAACATTTACTTTAATCAGATTCGTTCCTCGTCTTGGATCAATTTTACTTCAGCTCTTTTTTTATCATCGCTTTTTTCTTCTTCTCGTGTCAGTTCTTTCTACCGTCACTGTTTGAGAGCGTAATTAAAAGAATTAATTATACATTTTCAGCATTAACTCAATTTCAAGGGTACTATTCATAAGAGACCTGAATAATGTTTTTAAAAAAACTTTTTTTACTTTTAAATTATGTAACAACTGGGTAACTTTATTTTCAAACTACTTCTTCAGAATTTCCCAAAAAAGGGTCACAAAGGTCGAAAACAAAATGTCAACGAATGCATTATCGACAGTGATCATCAATTCAACGTCTATTTTTCATTATTATTGTCTATTGTATATAGAAAAGGATGCCGTTGACTTAAAAGACCAACTCTAGTCCACTTCCTTTCCTCGTCTCGGAATCAATTTCATCTTTGACTCGTTTTAGTGCTTCTTCCTCCTTTTGTCTGTGTTCGATCCGCCGCCGCTGCCGCTGTTGCAAGTGCAATTACATTATTATTTATACCTAATGTTTTCTCGTTTCCAACATTTGCGCCGACCGTTCCACAGCGAAGAGATAGATAGATAGAGAGAAAGAGAGAGTCTCCGCTTTCTCCACAAAAGCGAAACGACCTCCAGCACCGAAACGACGCCATGTTGTTGTAAAGAGTGAGTGAGGCGACTCAAACCGAACTAGTGGCTCGCGCAGGCGCATTAGTGCTGTCACGATGGTCAGAGATCAGTCGGTAGAGAACGTAAATTTAGCCCCCCCCCCATTTTCCAGACCCACCCCTCTTTCAGTAATAGTAGTAACAAGAGTACTAGTTCTACTGGGGCTCCGTGTTTGGCGTTCTTCGTCTTTAGTTCGCCGTTTCTGCTGCTCGTGAAGGAAGAGGGAAGTGCAAAAAAATAGGAGAACGAAGAAGAAGAAGAAGAAGAAGGAAAAAAGGGTTTATTTCTTCCTCTCGAAAACGTTAATGGAGATGGGCTGGGATGGAAAAAAGGAGGAGAAGGAAAAGTTGTTGTTGTTGTTGTTGGGGATCGATATTTAGGGAGAGGGGGGTTAGTTTAGTTTGCTAAAGAAAGCGAGTAAAGACTATTGTGTATGTGGAAAGAGGGTAAAGTGAAAAAAAAGTGGCGAAGGTATTTATTTATTTTTTTAGATATGTGATCCATGAAAAGAGAAACTCGATTTATTTGTATACCTAAACAAGGACCGATTCAGTTTGGATTTTGATATCGTTCTGGTTACAACAGTATTGCGAGTGTTGCATTGAAATTGTATAGTAAGGATAACAATTCATGCTAGATGATGTTGAGATCGGTTGTAAACGTTATCTACTTAAAATGGCGGCGGTGAAGAACAGCTGCGATTAATTGATACACTTGCTCGAGAAGGTATTTTATAACTTCCAATTTACTCCGAGGTTGAAACGGTTTAACATCTTTGAGCTTTTTTATTGGTAGGTTCACGATGACCTACAAAACTGAAATAGATCTGAACTGAAAAATTTGAAATTATCCTATTTTAACATAAGTTAAAGTTGTGGAACATTTCGTTGTATCAAATTTAGACTGTCCGGTGTCCAATCAATTCTGCGATGTCATACGAAAAGTCCATTTTTTCTCTTAAAGTGTTGATAACGATACATCTACATTTTAAGCTATTTCAAGCCACCACACATTGTTACACACAAAGATAAATGCTTTTTTCTTAAATATAGTGTACTATCTCATTACGTGAACAACCAATCATTGTTGAGAATATGAAACCAATCCATCCAAATAAACACTTAGCACATTTCAGCCAAATATATTTTCCGACATGTTGGTTTCAGTAATGACGATGTTGTAAAAGACGTTATCAAAAACGTAGTTTTTTTAATCACTTGTTAATAAGAATTAGTTATCATTATTTTTTGGGATAAACGTTTAATAGTTACATTCTATACGTTTTCAATTTTAATTTTTTGATATGATCATAAATAGTATTGATTTCACTACTCGCGCTGTGCAGCTGTAAGATATAATAGAATTAATATATCATAAGCGCGAGCAATTTTATTTATTTTTACAAAAAGTTATACATTATTAAAAACAATACGAGGAACTCGGAATTTGTAATGTGTTTTATTTTTTGTTTGAAATTATTATAAAGATGATTGAGTTTATGTAAGCTTGAGTTTGAAAATTTATTGCATTACGTTATTTTTCATCCACATAAATGTTGCCTTAGTTGCATCAATGACATGCTACTCACTCGAATGCTCGTTGCGTAGTAGACATGTTTTCCTTTAAAATTATAATTAAATTTTCCTAAAATGTAAATATTAATCAACATTAAAGAATAATTTTATTTTATTATACACTGTATAATAATTTTACAATACTTAGTATACAATAATACTAATTATACAATACAATATAATCATACTAATTATACAATTATATTCATTGCAGTATACAATAATTTTATTATTGTATACTGTAACTAAATGATTAATTTTGAACATCGTGTTAACGGAGATGTATCTTAGTTACAAAAATACCCGCCTGAATGTTGGCTTCATGACATAGCGTTGCTGCGATGTGGTGAAGTTATAAGAAGTTTTATCATGAAGCTGTAGAAATTTTATTAGTTTATTTTCTCTAAGCAAATGTGATAAACATTTATAAAAAATTATGATTATTTTTAATATATTAACTATTTAATACTAGATTTTGTTTCATTTCATTTCTCATAAAAATCAGTGTTGTAGTTGGAAATGCCCGCCTGAACGTTGGCTTTACCACATACCACTAATGCTATACGGTGATGTGATTCATTATATTTTCAATAGCTTAAACGTTGTAAAACCTATAACAAATTAACGATTATGGTTAATATAATGTATAAACTATTTATGGTTAAATACCAACTATATTAGCATTGGTTTAAATTTTATTTACAAAACAAAATATTTAGATATACCCTCTTAAATGTTGGTTTCATCACCTAACCTAAACACACTACAAACTCGATTGTATCGAGATATAGTAGATAAATGACCAAGCCTATTACGGATAAATGAAAATTCGGATAATCCATAATTTCAATATACAGAATATGCTCGGTTTGATATTTAAAAATGCATTGTGCAAGTTTAAAAAAAACGTGAACATTTAATGAACAATATGTAGTTACAGTATTAACTTACAATCATTGAAATGACATATTATCCACAGCTATTGGTAATATGAAATATTTTTTGATAATATATCGATTTTTATATTGAAATGACATATTTTATCTGATTCGGATAAACCGGAATTTGATAATCGCGATTCGGATAATCAAGTTTTTAGTGTGTATCACATATATACGGTGTATATTGTATAATCATACATATAAAAATGCATTGGATTATATAGAAATACACACTGTATGATGCTATGTGGTGAAGTATAAGACGTTATGCAGTGAAGCTATGCTACTTTATTTTCTGTGTGAATGTTATTAAAATGTGATTTAAAAAATAATAATTATTACGGTTTCTATAGCAACTACTATCAATATCCGGTCGGTAATTTTGTTGTAATTGAATGACTTGACCATGTCAACCCTTTTGGATATGATTTCAACCGATCGCCATTTAAACAAGTAACGCTTAATTTTATCCCAGGGTTTAAAATTACCCGACCTAAGTTTTAACTAAACCAATCAACATCACGATGAGTGGAACAGGTTGAGATATTAATGAGTTGACTTTGTAGGGTTCGAATTTTCAACTTTGTCCTGTTGCTGCTGTCAACCCGTTGATTTTTCCGTGTCGGTCCAAGTAGTTGCATGGCGCACTGGTTGCCCAGTGGAAATTTAAATAATCCAATCTTGAGCTAGCAATTAAGTTGGAAGTGTTGAGCAAATCCTCGCGTTGTTGTCACCAGGGAGGCTCGAGGCGTTGGTCGTTATCTTTCAATCCGAAATCCGAGCCTACCAAACAACAACAACAGCAACAACAACAACAAACCCCAGGAACAGTGGGGAAACAGATCGACTTACCAATTCTTCTTCGTCAACCAATTTTTGACTTGCCATTCTTAACTTGTTATTACCTCCGAGCCAAACGTAACATGCCAAACACTCATCATCATAATCATCATCATCATCATCAGCACCAGGTTCTCTTGGTTAAACGATCGAAATTCGACCAGGGACCTTCACTAGGTGGGTCCGGATGGGAAAGTCTAAAAGTTTGGAAGAAGGGGGCTTATCAATTATCTGAAGGCGATCGCTCCCATCTGCTCGTGCGTTTGTTGCTCGTGGCCAGCTTCGGGTTTTGGGGCCTCATCAAAGAAAATGGAAGGGGAAAGGCTCTGCTTGGTTGAATGTTAGGTTCGCTCGTTGTTATCTTCATCACCAACAGATGCCAGACCTCCAGGCATGGAAGAATTTTCGCGATTTGCAGCAATCTGTGTACGTTGGTGTTAGTTTTTGTTGTTGACTTCACTTTATTGCGATTTTTTATTATTATTATTAGTTTTAGTTGAAGGGGATGTTTCGAGCAAAAGTTGAGGGCAAAGATCCAGGAAATTTTTTCATTCCTAAAATGAGAAAAGTTTTCTTTTTTTGTGTGTAGTTAAAGTGTTGCGTAACATTATACAGGGTAAACCAAAACTCCTTGCTTTTCGATTTTAATTTACTTTTGTTCACGTAGTCAATCAAATTTTTTACAATCAGCTGTATACTGTTAAAAGTTCACTTTTTAACACGTTTAAATTTGAAGTAATTATATATTCGTACAATAGTTAATTACTTGTATGCATGCTTTTATTCGTTTTGGATATCTAGTTTGATCACTGACCACAGCGTTGTCGTTTTCACTTATTTTAGTTTATTTTTGATATACTATTTTTAAATAGGTTGTGTAGCAAAGCGTCGATGAGTTTGGGCAGTTTATTAAACTTGGTTTATAAAACTATACTTGAGTTAAATTGAGAGGGAGGGAGTCCGTTTCGGAGATAGTCTATCTTGTTTCACGTGCTGAAAAGTGAGCCTTGCGTGATGATAAGACATTATTGGGTGGAGAGAGTAAAGTGGCAGCGTTTAAACGTTGCTTCTCTGGCTAAACAGCACTACAAAGTAGCGAATGGGGATTTGATCCATTGCATGCGACGAAATCGAGTGCAATGCAGCTACAACAGCAGTTGGATTAAGGGAGCAGCGAAAATGTTGGGCTGCGTTTTCAAAGCTATCGGGTGGGTGGGGAGTTTTGGAGATAGAAGGAAGAACCGTTTTTCACGTGGTAGCAGTAGTAATAGAAAAGTAGAAGTAGCATTAATGGAGGGGGGGCAGTATTAATAGTAGTGGTAGCAGTAGTAATGGTAGTAGTAGTGGTTGTGGCAATACTAGTAGTAATGGTCGTGGTAGCAGTAGTAGTAGTAGTGATAGTGGTAGCAGTGGTAATGGTAGTAGTAGTGAGAGTGGCAATACTAGTAGTAGCAGTGGAAATAGTAGTAATGGTAGTAGTAGTGAGTAGGGACAACCGCTAGAGCCTAGATAAGTCCAGTAGCTAACCGCCGGGCGTGGTCTCGGTACGGTTGCTACTAGTAGTAGGACAGTGGCAGTAGTAGTGGTGATAGTAGTAGTGGGTGGTAGCAAAGCCAGGGATGGAATTTTCACGGTGCTCGTGAATCATTCAAGGAATCCGCCATTGCCTCGTTACGAGCCAGGACGCTAGCTAGCGGCTATTCGTTGAATTAATGCCCCCTTGTCGCTTGTTCATTGCTCCCTCGGGGGAACGTGGCTGAGCATGCGCACTCGGTTCTCGAGGGACGAACCGTTCTTAATCGACGTCACGAAGCTAGGCACGAACGGCGCCTTTATTAGGCTCGTTAGCCGCCGTCTAATTGGCTTAAGGATCCTAGCGTGGCCCTCATACTCTTTCTGTCTCTCTGCTATGCTTTGTTTTACCCCTAACGCCTACAACGTAGAGGAAAGGAAGGGGGAGGGGGAGAAACTCGGACCCCTGGTAAAAGCATCGAGTAATTAGGAAAGTTAAATTTTAATTATTTTTTTGCTGCTAAACCAACAGGCTGCTTTCTACTGCTGTTCTACTTGCTTAAGGGTTTTCAACCTTGCTTTTGAGTGGCACCAACTTCATCGGTTTTTGTTTTTTTACTCCTTCATACGTTCGTTAGCTCGTTGTTATAACTTTCTCTCTTAGCTGTTAAGGGAGATGTGAAAATTATGTATCACTTTAGGAAAACAATAAAAGAGACCACTTTTCCCACTCGTTGTCGACAGTGCGGTTCGTCTTAGTTGACAAGTACCAAATTAACTTATTAAGTATCAGGCTTCATGTTGAAGTTTGTTTTTTTATGAAGTTTCATCATACAAAGTAAACTATCAGTTATCCGGAATCTGTGAGATGTGTTGGTTATAAGAATAGAGTTGATAAAAGTGCCATACAAACCAAACGGAATATTGAAAGATTTCAGTATTCATGTTTTTAGAAATATTAATTCACGTACCGTTCAGTACTTTACCATTCAGTAATTTCATTCTTACTAAAAATAGTATCGAAGAAATGTTTAGATGAAAACGGGACTGATAAACAGTTGGTTAATCGAAATGTCAAATAACATGAATCATTGTTGATACATAAAAAGTCAATAATTTTTTACATAAAAACTCACAACTTCACACTTTCAGCTTAATTTTGTCTTTATCTAGTATCTGTAAATCGAAGTGCACTTCATTAAAACAATTAGTGACTGCCGTTTACAAAACTAACCCCATATTGAGTGAACACAAAAATATACGGCATTCGTTCGACAACGTCGGGTATAACGAAATTACGGATAAGCAGCACATTTTCAACAAAACTCTTCAAAACATGCTACGTTACACTTAATTCGCCATGTTTTGTAGCGAATAGCTTAAATAGAGAGTAACACGTTTTCAACCACTGAAAGTCGGATACTTGAGAATGGTATTGTTTGTTTGAATAGAGATGACAAACGAACAAAAATTCTATAAGAAAATGGAATTTCTATGCTAAAAAAATAACGGGAGAAGTGAACAATCTTGTACTCTGTTGGCATTGGACGCTTCGATTGCCGACTGTGATCCATCGCCACGTTCTGGTAGCAGACGACGATGAAAATTGCTGGCGACGTCTTTTCTAGTTGAACATCGACCAATGCTATTCGCACGTTATCCTCCTTTCCATCTTCTTCTTTTTCATCTCCTGTGTTTTCTTTTTTTTTTGCTATTTCTGCTCGTGATGTTTATCTCTAGCGACGAGTAGCAGAGGGTGCTAATCCACCGATCCATCCTCCCACGCGTGGCGCTGCCAACTACACGATGATCCGACGTTTGTCTAGCTTGTGTTTTTGCTGGTGGGAAATAAATGGTGAGACAACTTTCCCTGACCACTGGCACGCGTTCAGGAAATGCGAGCTAAAGCCTCCCTATTAGTGCCCTCGATGATGGATTATTAATTGTAATCATTCGGTTTAGCGGGGTATAAAGAACACGTAGTATGGAGTTGGAATACCTGGGATGGAGAAACTTGTGATTATATCGAAGAATTGGTTTCTTGAACGTTATTTCGCTGTTTATTAATTATTCACGTTGTTTATGACGTCGTTTATTTCGGAGAAACTCTTCGTTACTCTTATTTGCACGCACAATTAAATGGCGATCTCTGCGAACGACGCTTTAAAACTAATGTTGACGTTCAAAACATAATGTTTTAACTAAGTAATGATATAGTCAACAATTGATTTGGAAACTAGACTTAACGAGGAAAGTAGGGAAGACTTTTAAATGTTAATCTTATTTAACGTCCATCATATTGACTTTAATCGCATTCTCGCTTTAAAACCATCGTTGACGTCAAATTCATGTCAATGGCGGGAAATTTGAAATGGCAAAACTGTTTTTGCCGAAAATTTGAATTTATAACTTTCGAATGCGAATATTTAATAACCAATTTCTTCATAAGGGTAGATTTTTCATTAACATTGTGAATTTGATTGTGGACTATTTTTCGTGTAATGTCAAATTTAATGTAAAATTTCAAGTAAAACACCAAAATTTATATTAAAACGTATCACGGAAAACACATGTTCAACATCAACGTGAAAAAAAAAATTATAATTTATTATATTCATCATATTTATCATTCAAAAAGATATTATAATTAGTTTATTCACATTCCAAACTGGAACATTAAGTACGAATACAGAAAAAAAAACACAAAAAAGAAGACTCGTTATGCAGAAACTAAACGATAAAACTGACAAATAGCAAGACACAAAACTCGAAGTATACACATATTTAACATTACCATATTTTCTGACAAATAATATTAAGTATAGAATTTTTTACAAAGCGTTTATTCAATAGAATAGAAGTTTAAACACTATAAATTAAAATTGGATGTACTTATTTATAATTCGATGTAGCTACTCGTAGAGGGGGGGGAGGGTTGAAAAAATTTGTTTTTGTAGAAATGTCCTGAGTTTTAAGTCGTTGGTTTTGACACATAGGCAGCTGTGCAAGTTTTACTAACAGGCCAACCAAAAAGTAGTTGTTTTTTTTTTGGTCACAAAAGTACAGTTGCTTGTGAACGTCACTGGCTGTTTTCTAATGAGCATGCGCACTGCTAACACTTGGCAATCCGGTTTGCGACCATGGCAACTGGAAGTCTAAGAAGCGAGGATTTTCGTGTAACAAGAGTGTATTCCGGCCAATATTTACTCTTCACATAAGCTCTTTAAAAGTTATACTTTTCTTTTATTAAATCTATATATTTTTCCGCCATGTTTGTGCACGTGGGTTTAGTATGGTGGTGTACGATTAGTGGTACTTCTGTATATTGGACATGGTATAAGACATTAATAGTTTTGTAAGTACAGTACGTACACGTTTAATGAGAAAAACATAATAAAGTGCAGTTGGTGTTTCAAAAGAATAAATATTAAGGCTTCCTGTCACACGCAAGAATTATGCGATTTTAGGTATGACAACTCGGGCAATTTGTTGAAAACTGTGATTTTAGCTTCTTCCCCAATCAGTGAAAAATAGTTGGCAAGAAGCTGACGTCACAGTTGTTGATACATTTGTCCATGATTTGCCACACCAAAAATTGTGTGTCAGCTGGCTTTTACAGGGAGTTTTCGATAGTAATACTAATAATTAACCAGATCTGTAATATAGGTTTGTGTGGCAAACGCTTTGAATTCACGTGGGTTTAGCAAAACAACGTGAGTGCAAACAATGAATTCACGTGTTCATGAGAACGTGAATACAAATTTGAAATTACAACAATGAACTGCAATGGTAGAGAACTGCTCATTATATCTGCTGATAGATGGGATACCATAAACAAAACAAACACGAGTAACTAATGAGAAGAACTAATAATTGTACACATAAAATAATAAACACAAAATTTACCTCTAAACTTCCCGTGGTCACCATAACAAACCACAAGATTTATTTCCATTCGTATAGTGTGAAATCTTGCGAAAAGAAAAATCTTTTCAGAGTTATAAGTCTCATCAATCTCTTCCTTTCAAAAAAGAAAAAAATTGTTAACCATATCTCAGTTAATCAAGTACCAGCGGTTATGTGAGTTCTCGAGAGCTTTTATCAATGCTCAATATCCGTTACACAATATCCGTGAATGCATTACTAACAACCCTAATACCCGTGATTTCAACAAATACAAATTAACTATTCCCAACAATATTAACAGCCATTCCTTCAGTCGATTTAATACGTTTTCTGTCTGGAATTCACTTCCTACCTACATTCGTACTACTACATTTACCTGCAAATCAAATCACTGTTATCCAATTTGCCAGCATTTTAAAAATAAACTGTTTAATCATACTCTATTTATTTGATATGTATTGTTACTCCATGTATATGTTCCTCAGGAACGCAATCCTTTTAAAATGAAAAAAATAGTTCTTAGCTTAGTTCTTTCTATGGGAATTTCTGTATACTGTACAGTACGTGATATTTTTTCCCGTCACGTAATCCACGGAAAATTCGAAGACCCTTTTTATCAGATGTTCAAAATTAATTAGCTCAATTGTTCACCTTGGATCGATAGGTGAACAATTTTTGGAATTTTCGGAAAATTTTGCAATTTCGAAATGAAATTACGAGATTTTAATTTATCAGCTTTTAAAAACATTGCGAATCAAAAGTTAAAATATGATTTAAATTTCATAACGTTGTTTATCGATTGAACACGTTTATTGAAGCGACGAGTGTTATGAAATTATCCACAATTTGACAATTAAGCCAGGATTTTAAAACTTCATGATCAAATTTGAAACTGGATTTTTAAACGCAAACAGTAACACCTTGAATTGATGATTTTACTATTTACTTAATTTTAGGCCTACTGTCACACGCAATGTTTGGTGTGGCAAGTTGAGTAACTTGTGAATCATTATGAAACTTCGTTCCCAACCAATGAAAAGTGGTTGGCAAGAAACTGACGTCACAGTTACCCACAAATAGCTCGAGTTGCTACACCAAAAATTGCGTTTGTCAAGAGAATTTAAAAATCGATTACAATTTCATTTTGTCATCGTTAAACACAATTTTTTAGTCAGTAATATTTTTTTAATAAAAAAAAGTGAATTAAATTTATCGTATTGCTTCTGTTTACCTAACGTTATTTACATTTAATTCTATTTACATACATCATCAAACAGTAAATGCTTTCCGTATGATTAACCGTCGAAAATGCAATAAAGTTTTGCCTCCTGTAAACATCGAAATCAATTCTGAAGCAATTATCTTGATTCTTGTTTTCAATTTTTAAAAACGAAATGAAATAGTTTCCAATTTTGATTACCATTATTATTAGTATTACTATTACTATTTCCAAACTATGTACGATTTTAATCCAATCTTTTGGGAAACTTTGCCAAATCAAATGGAATTTTCTACCAAACACTAATGAGTTGGCACAAAGTTGATTAGGTTCCAAAATTTTCAATTCGTAGATAACAATTTTAGTGATTTTCATGTCCGATACTATAGGAGGCTAGTAGTGTGTGTGTGTATTGGGCAACGTATTTAACGCTTGGTTGTGTCGTTGATCTAAAACTGTAATTAACTTTGCCTCTCCATCAAATTACGAATTGCTGATGATCGGCTCGAGATTCGAATGGGAAACTTTTCACCAGATGATCGGTCTGCCTATGATCACCAATGATGTGTAATTAATCTGTTGGAATCATTCGATTTCCGACTCCATTTCCCTTTTTTTAATCTTATTACAATACCTAGTTAATATCTAAATCGACAAGGATTGAAACTAAGCAGACTTAATTATTTTTTGTTGTTAATCAATTGTCATTAATCTTTCAGTTGACATAAGTAAGAAAACAGGTAACATTAAAAATAATATACTCCATTTCACATTAGCTGGCACAGAATTTGCTTGAGGCAGCCAAGGGGCAAGCTAGGTGATCACACCAT
>JAQIWH010002915.1:0-22152 GCA_034695005.1 Cryptops parisi | reverse complement strand
ACTGTAGGAAATCTTTTTTTGAATTAAGGGTTCATAAATTAGTAATATTACTACCATTTTGTTACTTTTGCAGAAACTCGGGAGGTGCTGCAATGAACTGAATGATTCTTGAATATCGGAAAAAATGGTTATTAAATAAAACATACGCATATTAGCCTGTGTTATCTATACTTTATGCTCACTCTGTATAATTTTGTCACATTTCAATATTTGTTCTAGCTGTGCATCCACACAAATTACTGTATATAGTATTATTTATAATGTTTATAAGATTGGCTTATTAATATTGTATTGTTTAACGATACCTACCCATGGTGGTATTTTTAGAGTACACTCACTTAACAAATTTATGACCCCTTTTGTTTGTTTAGAAGTGACTTTTGCTTGGTTTCAATCCACACATCTTGTGGTAACTGTATTTACTTTCTTCAAAAGACACAACACAGATACCCCCCCAATTGCCTTCTCTTTTCACCTTCCCCGTGGGGGTTCAAACAGAGAGATAATAACTTCATGCCCTCTTTTCTTGTTAACTTGTCCCCTTAACACATTGCTGTCAAAAAAATCAAGTAACACATGGGTGAAAGTGAATGAAGCGTGACCTTTTCATAACAGTGCCATCTAGACTGGAGTATTCCCTTTCATCATGTTTTGTTATGGGTGGTTTTGGATATCATAAATTATGCATATTGTTGGTTACCAAAAGTTGTTTATGTAAATAATTAGAACTTGTACAAGCTTGTTATGGGTGAACCTGCTGTATACCAATTTATGAACTATTAAATATTTGGGCAAATATTGAAGTTTTTGGTGCATGAAATTTAATGAATCGACAAAGCAATTAACAATAACCTTTATATGCAAATAATATTTGCATATTTAAATCGTGTTATACTGATCTTGTAGTGTTTTTGCCATGTGCGTATACAGGGATGGGGGTCATTACTCCCTCCAGAGCTATCTGATAAATATGACCCGACATAAAAACATATGATACAATTCGGAAGATGTTTGACACATTTTCCAAATCCATTGAAAAATTTGAATTTATTTTTGTAATTTCTATATGTTATAAATGGTTTATATTTCTATGTATCGATAAAAGATGTATTTATATTGTGTATCGATAATTTCTTTTATGTGGTGTGTTACCCCCTCCAAATTGGAGGTCTGTATACGCGCCTGGGTTTTGCATCATTCGCATTTTTTAAAGCATTTTCACTGGGTGACCGTGGTCTCAGTTTTCACACCTTTTGACTTTGAGATCGAAATAATTGCAATTTTATGACATTATTTTTTGTACCTATTTAAAAAAGTATAAAAATGACAGTACTTTTTCTTTCGTTTCAAATCTTAATATATAAGTTTTTCATTGTCAAATGCTGTTGTTGCCCAGTAGCTAATCATTTTGGTTCACTGGGTGACCCATTTGTCACCTAGTGTTTACTATTTGTCGCCTATAATAGTGTATGCTGTAAACTACGTTGTAAAAAGTTTTGCAGTTTAGACAACCCTATATTTTATTGGAGTTTATTATTTGTCCAATGAAAATAAAAGTAACGTGCAACTGAACTGGTGTACGGTAGTTAATTTGTGTGCATGGTGAAAATTCTAATTCTTATGAGAAGTAGAAAAGCATTATTTTTGTGGTATCTGGTATGTATCATAATCACATACTAAGCTAGACAGTGTAGTGTGTCGTTTTATTTGTGAACCTGCACAGACGTGTGGATGTGCAATGTACTTAACTGTTATAAAATTTTGCATATTGATAACGTGAATCAAATTATCATATGCTGGACAATGAAACGTTACTTCTGAACATGTGCAAAATTGTGCATGTGGGTGTACAATGTATCTTGACAGTGTTGCAAAATTTGAATATTAAATCTTATGCATCGCATGTCAAACAAACATGAAGCAATTTCGAATACTAGACATTATGCAGTCCACCCCGCTGGTAACATCTTGGCACTAGGGAATTTGTTAATTTCCTAGTGCTTTGGTAATTTTGGCACCAGAAAGTTTAACTTCTTAGTGCTTTGGTAATTTGTTAATTTTTGGTTTTTGAATACAAAGCAAGTTGTTACCAGCTTGGAGTGGAGTGCGAAATGTCTAGTATCCGAATTTGATTCACATAATTATTTTATCGAATTGGGGGGGGGGTGAAGATTTTATGCTGGATCCATCTACCATTTCACTCAATATCAACATGAGCCATGACAAAGTTCTAAGCGGTGTCATTTGGGCATCCACTTTGTCGTCAGTGCCAGTAGCTCTCAGATGGTTGTTGGAGCATTTTGGCGTATACAAGAGATCCCTGGTTCGATCCCAGGCTGGGGCAAGGATTTTTTTTTATCCTTGCTTTGTATTCAAAAATGCTGGACAATGCAACATTGTTTTACGTGTGTACAAAAGTATGATTATATTTTTGTACATTGGCTTTACGTGTGTACAAAAGTTTGCATATGGATGTACGCCAGACTTCGGTGTCAGCTGTTACATGTTTATGTGTGTTAATTAGTTTAATGAAGAATTAGTTTTTATTTTAAATACGATTTTCTTTTTCAAGGTAAATGTTAAATTTATGCTGTGCTGTGTAATACAAAAATGGAAATGAACCGGGGGTCTCTTTATGGTTTCGTTCATGTACTGCCATCCAGTGAAAAATAAGGGAGCTAATTACGATCAATACTGTATAGTACTGACTGCAGATCTGGTGACTAATGTTGTAGGTTTGCATATGGTAGAAATAGTATATTAATAATTCATATAGTATGTAATTAATAAATAAATAATAAGGTATTGTAAAATATATAATGGAAACTTGGTTCAAATAACATAAGACAATCTAATAAGTATACTAATTGTATATCAGAGGGGTTGGTACATATATACACTACATTACATTCATCACAATAACAACCTGAAAGGCACTAAACCACTGCCAAGCAGTGTGGAAAAAATATATGTCTTGTAGTAGTAAATATTCATGTGAGTAATAATTTAAATTATTTATTACTTTTTTTTTTCAAAAAATTGTTTTTGTTTTATTTAAATGTACAAGTTTATAGTTCAGAAATCAATCGGTTTACGGATAATGTTGTTATATGGTACTACAGTATTTAATGACAGCTTAGTTTAAAATTCAGACGTTGGATTTGCTATACAGTACTGTATATGTATATTTTTTGGCGTTTTGAATGCATTTTATTGTTTTTTCTGTTCGATAGAAATTATAAAAGGCGTTTTTTAAATAGTTTTTAGATATGCAGTCAATGTACAAATATATTGTGGAATAATATGCGACTTTGTCAAATTGAACAAATTTGGCAGCGGCATTTTTGGCTCTATTGATTTGCAACGTGAAATAGTGGAACTTCCGAATTTCACTTTCAAGTTCAAATTATTCGGTTTCTGTTTCTGGTTTCAAAGTGTAAGTGATTTTTAAGAATACAGTACCTAATGTTTAATCAACTTTACAAACAACGAGAAAAACATACGTATAGTCTGAATAGTCTATGTCAGTAAGTTATTTGAATAGTTTTCATGTAATGGTCTTTGAACATAAAATTGTAGAATATGTTTATTTGCATTCAAAAGCAAAAAATAAATAAAATATTGGCATGTTTTATAGTGGACATGAATATACCTTGTTATATATATGTATATATATAATGAATTAGAACAGTTCTCTTGTTTATACTTGGTTTTTTGTTGTTTTTTTTTACAGTTTAGCACACATTTCAGTTTGTCAGTTTGCACGTGCAATATATCACACAGCTACGACGAGGCACTGACCATTTATCCATGGTCTTGTTTTTTGTTAGTTTTTGTTTTGTTTTAAACGTTTGCAACTGTTACTCACTCTTCACTTTGCTTTTTTTTTTCGAGATTTGGTTTAAAATGTAAACTTTTAAATAAATTAACATTAGGACTGAAACATGACACTGTATATTAATTCAAAAATAAATAGAGACAGTAATAATAAAACCAGACAACTATAAAATTGATATTAAGCAACAATATCAGAGCTAATCAGAAAACGCCACACATATCTTGAAAAACACCAAATTCTAGCTAAAATAGTGTAGTTTTATAGATTGATGGAAAAAAAATATCGATTTTTTTTTGGTTTGTTTCTTGGAATAAAACAACACTTTTTTTTTATCCAACAATCCAAAAGTAGCAAATGCAGTTCACGATTATGTATTTTTAAAACTCATTAATTTGAAATCGTACGCAATATAGAGAATGAACGGACATAAATAAATGAACTAATGAGACAAAGTTTTCTGGCAAACTGCAAGTTCTTTGGTTCCTTAGGAGAAAGTCAATGCATTTTATCTTTTTTAACCTTCGTCCGCATCCGAGGCATTCTCCATTCGGTTGTAATTGACGTATTTCACGGGGCATTGTTCTCCGAGGACCAGTGACTGGAAAAGAAATGAATGAAATTGCTTTGAAAACAGTCCTATTTGAATATTAGATTGACCATACGTTCATTATAGGTGCATTAAGTTTAGACTCTGTGTGGTAGCAGTTTGGAGGTTAGATTGAAAAAAATCATTGTAGGTGCTATTAGTTTGGTTAGTTTTTTAAAAAGGTGGATTTTTTAGGTGTCCCAAAAGTCATAACCCCCCAAAAAAATTGCTTCAACATGGGTCACATATACAAATCAAATGAATCTTAAGAACGAAACATCTTTATCTCGACAAAATATCATGGAAAAATTAATATTACTTAGACTATAGAACATAAAATTATTCTAATCAAATGAAAACTGAATATTTATGAAAATTTGAACCAAATTCCAGGGTGTACCGGAATGATCTAGACAAAAATTGGGAATAAGGTCTAGGGACATAAACAAGCAGAAAATGCCCTATGAACATGAAGTCGGAAACGCTTGCTTCTGGAGTTAGGACGGTTTGAAGTTTGTCTGCAATGACCACGGGAACAACAAGCTAGGCGATATAACGTGATAATTTCGCCAGCAATGTAACGAAGCGCAGTAGACGGACATGATGATTTTTAGCTCTACCATCTGACTTAGCTCCACTAATGTAGATTCAGAAACGCTAAAAACCCTCAAATGGCCAAAAATGAGACTTAAGCCCTTTCGAAAAAAAAAATCGATTCAAGTGAGGTGATGACTTTTGGGACATCTTTTAATTGTAGATGAAATGATTAGGTGTTAGTTTTTGTTTGTTTTATTTTTTATTTTTAAATTATTTTCTAGTCATTTGTGGTGTACTACCTATATCTGACTGTTCTTATCATTCTCATTCTTCTTACAACACGTTCCTGGATAAAGGATTTTGAAAAAGTCCTGGAAATGTGTTTAAAACCTTCTCGTTTTAAAAGTTATCACCTCTTATACATGTTATAGATGTAAATATGTTTGTTTTTTTTTCTTTCCAGAATGTTGATAATGTACAGCGTTGTGGGAAAGACAGATTTGCACTTACTCGATTTTCGTCTCTCGTTGGAGGACTTCTCAAGAAGACGAGCAAAGGAGCATACATAAAGTCAATAATTGCAATTCCGGCCAACATCCTTAAACGACAGAAAAGTTTGTTAATTACTGATAAACTATGAACGAAATGTGCACAAAAACATTACAATACACTATTACCATCCGAATCCTATTGTTTCCACCAACGTACCACTTAAAGCTGGACCTGATAACATGAACGATCGTATTTGAAATGCAATCGTGCTAGCAGTGAACAGACTTGCCAACTTTTGTGAATCAACTCACCTATTGCAAAGCCTAGACAGAATGCAACATCACCTATGGCGTAAACACTGCCATAAACTGCAGCATGGCGAATATCTACCAAGTAGCCCAATTGAGGCATCATCGAAGAGTCAACCATTCCTGCAAAAAACGTGAGTCTTATTTTAAAATACATGTATTTTTATACTTTATACAGGGTAGACCGGAAAAGCTGTAACCCAATTTTAAAGAGCGATTTCTTATGAACCGCTTAAGCTAGACGAAAACTAAAACTATTAAATGGAAGCTCAATTCAATATCTTTCCAACGATATATATATATTTATATGCTGTGGCTTCCATAGTTTGCCCACAATGACCGCGCGAAAAAAATGACTGTAAAATGACTTTAAAGTACAAAGGGGTTCAGTGCATAACTGCTCAGTGAAAACGTATGCTAAAAGGAGGGTGGGTGAGTTAAGTTTGTGATACAAATATCATTCGGCTTTACTGATGCAGATTTACAGAACGATTCCGGAAAAACTTACTGTTGCAATAACGCATCATGAAAGCTCACTTAAGAAAAAAGACGAAAACTAACGGTGTTATGCTGGAAAGCGTTCAAAAGCTGTAGCCGTGCGTGTTCTCGGGCAGGAAAGCACTACAAAGTTTTAGCTATTCGCTAGGTTATACGGGAAAGCTTCATGGTAAATCGGTGATTAAATCACTTAATGCAATTAATTGGACTCTATTTTTCACTAACTTCTGTACATTTCACTAGAAATATCTGGTGTCACCAATGGTCTGTTACACGTGTTGAACCATGGCATATTATAGTAAAGCTGACTTAGTATAATATGCCTTTTGTAATGTGCGTGCATGCATATTAGTGCATGACACCCCGAATAGCGTTTTTATAGCCGCTGATCAAGGATTGACAGCATGGGGCGGGGGTTGACGCTATGAGTTATTGCATTCGGTGACTTCAACTCCAGATACCACTGAGAGTGATTCACAAATACTCAATGAGCGAAGTGTAGCCTACTACTGAAGTATTGGTTCACTGAGAACTTCACATTGGGATAATGTGAGAATGAGATTTTAATGTAAATGTTTATTGTGAAGTTGTTTTTTTTCAATGCAATAGTCTGACAATGATGGGCACCAACTACTTTAAGTAATTCAACTACTAACTACTATTAAATAAAGTAATTTTAACTACTAGTTTATTACAATTTTGTAAAAGTAATTACAATTACTTTTCTAACTACTTTAAAGTAGTTGAGTAATTGGAACTACTTTTCTCAACTACTTCTCCACTGTGGCAACTGGCTAGTATAAAAAGTTAACATTAATTTTAATGGTTATTTATTATATTTTTTAACTTTGGCTGATTAGCTTTACATAGCATGGAAGAATGCACGCAAAATAACCATCTTTTCAAACAATTTGTCTGAAATCTTGCACCTTCTTGGTGTAAGTATTTGACCTACTATACTAAAAATACAATCTACGGCAGCACTGCAAATTTCTGAAAACTCACAATAGTTATTTATTAGCATTATTAGTAGTAGTTGAACTAAGTAGTTAACTACCATGTAAAGCAATTAAACTAGGTAGTTGTAATTACTTTACATAAAGTAGTTATAACTGCCCAGTAATTTAGTACTTCAACTACTACTACTGTAGTAGCTGAACTATTGTCCATCACTGTATTCTTTTATTTTCACAACCCAAACTTAACTTCACTGGAGGGTGGGGCAGCTTTCTTACCGATTGCGAATCCTAAACCCGCATTTGGTGCGATAAGTTGGTTGACGTGTTTTGCGAATGGTATCTGTATTTATAAAGAAAGAAAGAAAATCAATGTCTTAAAACAAATGAAGTGAAAAGGTTGTGCTGCAGGAGTGAATGCAAATCTTGAGGGGTTTTTAAGTTTGAAAAAGATCATGACCAAGTTGATCTTTCAAAGCCACCTGTTAGCTCGAGGGTACTGGTCTAATTACATACATGGACCACCCTGAAAAAAAGATGAAGGGGAAAAAAAGCATTCATCCACAGATTTCATATTAAAGCAAAATGACTTACACAGATAAGACAAATTCCAATAATGATTAGCCCCAGTAATGATGCAAGCCACCTGGAAGCGAAAGAACGTGTCCATAGGGTTTTTGAAATTTTAAAGAACGAATAAAATACAGGCGAGTTTCAGGTTTTGTTATTAAGGACGTCCGTAAACCTAATTTTGTGAGCAAATCTACATACGTTGTGTAGTTAACTTTGTTGGTTAAAAAATAACGTTGATTTTTTTTTACATACGTGTTTAACTGATTTAATCTCACTTATGTTTTATAATTTCCGCGTCACATCGTGAGATGTTCGAATTGCAGGGGTTGAACAAAATAATAGAAATACTAGCTGATTTCACGTGTTGAATTTTTTTTACTGTCTTTGGGCTCGTTCGTATTGTTAGGACGCTGTAGCTGAGACCGGTATAACCCGAGATTCGCCAGTAGTTATATAATGTTAGTTTTTTACCGCCCCATTTTGTGTCCAAGGGGTCCAAAAAGATTGGTCCCAATGAGATAAGATATGCTAGCTGGTAGGAAAACTGTTCCCAACTGCCACTTTGGTGCTTCCATGGTGTCCATCATCCATAGTGGAAGGGACGGTTCCAACATGGCAATTCCCATATTAGCGAACGTGATAGCACCTGTAAGAATTTACAAGATTATATCACGTGGCCATGATTGAGCATCCCACTTGTTCTTACGCTGTTCGATTAGCCCATTTTTGATATAATGCTGTTTTTATTACATGCCAAATGGCTGTTTACGCACTTAAATCATGCTAAGAAGCGCTGCATTAGAAACAAGCACACAAAAATAAACCGTTGTAAAAATGGAATCATTTATTTGTGATCCATACTCCATATTGCCATAAGAACTTGACAGTTTAGGATAAAAATAAGTTAAGTTTTACTCGTGAATTAAATAAAGACAAAAATATAGACGCGAATCATGTCTGTTAGTGTAAAAATAGGTACACTTTTTATACATTTTGCTACATACTCTTCTAATACCTGCAAACATTTTTTGAAACTTGTGATCAATTTCTCGATACCTCTCACTGACGAATTTACACCAGTTTTATGCAAGCATTTCAGGACCAACGTTTACACAGTCTTATTGGTTTGGAACTGTTGTTCTCTAATTTCGTTTGTCATTTTACCAAAACAAAAGTGGTTATCCGCGTTCCGCTACCACTTTGATAAAACGACAAATGAAATTGGAGAATAACGATTCCAAACCAATGAGACTTTGGAAACGGTGGTTCTGAAATATTTGCAGTAAACTGGAGCGAATTCTTCAGTGAGCGGTATCGAGAAATTGATCACACGTTCTAACAAGTGTTACAAGCATTTAGACGAGTATGTGGAAAAATGAGTGTACCTTTACACTAACATACATGATGTTCGTTATGTTATTTGTGAAACATTTTTTGATATACCCTCGTAGTACCAGTTGACTATTATACATTTAATGAGTAGTTTACCTGCAGCAATAATAATGTATGGATCTCTAACTAGACTTCCTAGTGCAGCACCATCTGAGTCTTGTTTGGTTACTGCTGGTTGTAAAACGAGCATCTGAAGCACTATAAGACATAAAGAGAGTCAGCTGAGGGAATACGAGTATGTTCTAATACATGTCATCAATATCAAACTTTACAAAAAACAAGACAGTACTCACAGCCATCTCCCAGTGCTAGAGCTGCCAAGATGAGAAATGGTGCTGTTTTGCCCACAAATTCGTACATAATGCCGCCAAAGGGAGGTCCTATAAGTACACCGAGGGCCAAACCTCCCAAAGCTACACCCATGGCATTACCACGTTCTTCGTCATCCGGATAGCGATCCGCTAACATACCCATTCCTTAAAGAAACAAGTTCACATTTGTGCATTGGTTACGATTTTAATAAAAGTTTGAGAAAAAAAAAGTGAGGGACGATTGGAATCAATTACAGGTAAATTTGGGGTTTCTATTACCGGAAATGAATGACCGGTAATCGAAGAAGACAAAAATAGTTTGAGGGGACTTTCCAATTTCCGCTGCTTGTAATTTGAGAAGAAACATGCTCACCTGACACGCTGGAGCAAGATGAGCCTACACCTTGAAGCGCTCGCGCAATGAAAAGAACTCCATAAGTACGACCAAAGGCGAAGACTGTGAACAGAAAACAGTAAACAAGTTGATGAATTTGGATCAAGTTGCTTTCATTTATTTAAAAAAAAAAATAATAAACGTTCTTAGGTTAATTACCAGACAACAACAAACATTTTTTTTGTCTACGAGTTTCTCAACTTGGGTGATAGAAAACCAGATTTAAAGAAAATTTACCGGCATTTATTGAAGACATGTTCTTCAATAAATTGCTAAATTTAAAGATTCATAAATGTAAACTTGTTTTATGTGCATGTCACCGTGTTTTAAAATTACAAATGCTTCAAGTTTGGTGTTAAACCTTGATAAAACGCAAATCGGCCAAAAATCATAATCAGCAAAGCCACTACTAATAACGGTTGTCCAGAATTTTGCTTTTTTTCAAGTTTTCAAAAAACTGGATTTAGTTTGTTGTGGTTGAAAGACTTAGGTTTTGTTTTTTTACAACCTTTTATTTAACTTGGCCTGAGCGTTGTAGTTTTGTATGGGCGCATCAAACTTTTTTCGTTCAATTTTGACACCTATTTCGATACCCCAGAAAGTTGAAACTTTACACAGTCCGAGGAACAATTTTTCTATTAAAAGTTTGTCGTATCAATGTCGCGTAAATGTTACGGGAACAACGAGTTTTTTCTCGTAAAGTGTTGCTGACGACAAAAGCTGCATATTTATTTCCAATCATTGTTAAACCAAAACAAACATTGTTTAGTTCAAATCAGACATTGTTATAAATAACATTCATACATATACAGGGTGTCAACGATGAAATTTCAACATTGGAAACTCCATTATTCTTTCATAACTGGTTATACAAATGTGATTCTTGGTGGTTAAATGTTTAGATTTCATTGTGGACACCTTGTATAATACATACTGTATAGTTTACTACATATAGTTTATCTGAGTAAGTACTCGTTGTTGAATCTTCCATCAGAATAAACATCTAACAAAAATCAATAAAAATATATTTTCACGTGTTGTTTCAAACGAATTTAAAATTTGGTTTGCAAACAAAGGCACAGTACCACGCCAGGTGAAAATGTAAGTGTAACAAAACACAAAGTGTTTTTTTCCTCTTATCACTTGTTTTAGTGAACTTTATTCAGTTGTTTAATATTAGCGTGTACACATTTTGAAAGATGAAAGTGACCGAAAGTAACTATTCAAAATGAAGCAATATAAAATATGTTAAGTTGACTAAAACTTAACAATTTAGCCATTACTCGGAAAAAATATTTTTCTTTTTTATAGATTACCATAGAAAAGAAATGTTTTATGTGTTGACGTACAACATCCAGTATATTTGACGTGGACTTCAGAAAAGTGATAACTTTTTCCGAATGATAATATGATTCGTGATCACAATAGGTTTTACATCATGAAAGTCTTCGTGCATAGTAGTGGTTAAACTCTAGATCTGATAAGTGCTTCGCAATTCAAAGGGCAGATTGTTGCTTGTGAACATAGTGACTGATCAAATCTTGATAGTTGTAAAGAAGGTGAAGTGGTCTCAAAACCACACTCGTGAATGTGGGAGATTAACCTTTAAGTCCCCAACAACCCTAACCTAACCCTCGCGTTTCCACAGCTAATTGTAAATCCCAGCTGAATTCCGGTTTGAAACTGAGGTTAACTTGATGTTCGCCCAAACACTTGGGAAGTGTTAACTTAAGCTGCCAAATGAAAACTTTTGGGCTGTTACTGTTTCCAAGTTTAGAAAAGGACAAATTTATAGTGATTGTTAGGCATAACTGATTTAAGTTTATGTTATGAATTTTGTAATATTGATACATTAATTTTATTTCATTAATTGCTTTATAAGGGATAACCGTATTGGTGTAAAAATAATAATAATAGTCTAGTTATACAGTATAGGTCTATTGTACATCTTGTATATGTCTCTTCAAAATAGTATTTCACGTTTGTTGGCATTCAAATCTTAAATCTTAATGGGGTTATTTCCAAATTAAAAATGTTATGTTGAAGTTGTACAACTTCGTTGACAGTTCATTTCGCGGTTTTCTAGGTTTTTTCTCTCAACATTTACAGTTTTTGCAGAAATGATTACAAAAAAGTAAGAATGCTCAAGGCTATTAAAGGGTTCGTCGAATATGAGAAAGTTAATTAAAAATCCACAGCAATTAAAAGATTGAGGAGTAAAAAAACTCTAATTGGGTGTGTCTGTCGTAGAACGTGTAAGGATGTCAAAAACACATTCGAGTATTTTTGTTTGTATATTAATTATGAACCAGTAGACCAGCCATATTTTTATTATACTATAATAATTTTTAATTATTATTAGGTAATCAATAATATTTTTGCGGTTCCTTTTGGTTACCCTATGGATGAAGTTGGTTTTGAAAGAAAAAACTGCATGAACTTTATTGGTTACCTGACAATTATTATAAATTTATAAAACTCTACATTGTGCTAAATTTATGTTCTAAAGAAATTCAATGGAATTCGTTTAAAATGTTTTTAAAGAGCCATACGTAATATATCAACTTCATATGCGGAAAAACATTTTAAATGAACGTGTTTTTAATATATGGCATTTTAAGGGTATAGCTGAAATATTTCTACTTCATAATTGATAAATTATTTTTCAAGTGGTAACATCTTAAACGGGTTATCTATAGTGCAATATAAAAGCTCACAGTACTATCATTGGTGGTACTCTTTCTTGATTGGTACAACATTAAAGCCTGATTTTAATCAAAGCGTTAATGATTCTGAGATGCGGCTTATACGTTCGAAATTACGTTAATTTTTTTCGCTATTATTTAATTATGCAATTAATTTGATCAATCGAAAATGACTATATTTTAATGCACGGTAATTCTATTAACCCATGTCTCACTTTCCAATATTTTTATTTTTTATTTTGACGTACACGTTGACACACACACCCACGATTTTGAACGTAGATTCGTATCTCACCAGGGTGGTAATAGAAAAAAATTTCAGCAAAGGAAAAAAAAGAGAGAGAGATAAAAATTAGTCTAAATGAAAATCTTGCATAATTAGTAAAATATTAAGTCGAAGTGAATAAAGGTTAAAGGGATCGTAGGTTACAGAGCCTATAGGAGAAGGTAGGAGGGGGGGGGGAGTGGTGAAGGGTATAAAAGGGTCGTACGAGACGGAATGCACACGAACGTATAAAGAGTGTGTGGGGTATAACGTCGTGAAAATCGCTCTTGATCACGTGACTAGCGAGGCTCCTTTAATTAAACGGGAGAAATTACGCGAGAAGGATTTCCGGCGAGATCTTAATCGGCTTGGCCGCGAGACAGATGAGACGGCGTTATTAAAATACGCCAAACGTCATTTGTCGTTTGACAGTGGAAAAAAAAACCGAAGAGAAGAGAATAGCCCTTACCTACCCTAGAGCTTTTACTTAAAGAAAATATTTAATAAAAATATATTTAAGTCGAAAAAAACGGTGAATTAACAAACGAACGTGTTTGTTTGTTTGTTATTTCATCTGTTTGTTTTTTATGTTTCTGGGTCTAAACAACAAATACAACCAATTAAATATGTGAAACTACAAGTGAAACATGCATCAACAAGTGTATCTAATTCTATAGCTTTTAATTAATTTAGTATATTCAGTGAGGAAAGTTTTAACTAGCTCACCAAGAGTCGACAGGAACATGATGATGAATCCACAGAACATAGGGATGCTGTAACCAATCCTGAAAAGCAGAGTGATAAGAAAGATAGAAACGTTTTTATTTTTGCAGGACTTTTGTCTCGGAGCAGTGAAGTTTGAAATGAACAGCGCACCTGTTGGTGAGTGGGCCCACGAAGGGGTTGGTGATGAGTTGCACAACTGCTTTGGATGCAAACATCACCCCAACGGGGACATTTTCTGAGACGAGCTCCTTATGACGTAATTCTCTAGCTGTCATCGTAGGGGTGGGTGATGGGGATGAAGTACCGTTGGCACAAGGACAATCTTGGCGATATCAACGGAAAGTTTCAAGTTAAAGATTTAGTCGTATGAAACACTTAATTGACAAACAAACTTGGTATCCAGTCATTTTTTTTTACAAACAACGTCGACGACACTAATACAGGAAGTCTCCGATTTATGCGAGTTTATTATACAGGAGAGCGTCGATTATGCGAACGTCGGTTATGTCAATGACCGGTTATCCGAACATTGATATCCGTAATCGAGTAGATGTGCAGGGATTCCACTTAAATTTGTGCCAGTTGTATACTGTACATTTGAGTGGATAGTGTTATGATATTTATTTCATTTTCCTACGGTTAAATAAAATTCTAAAGCGGAAGCGAACAGTATTATCTATGAAACACAATAAAACTTCATGCATTTTTAAAAAATTGGTCAATACATATATAATATGTAATTGTACATGTATAATATGTAATAGTATGTAATTAAATATATGCACATAAACTGTTAATGTCCGGTTATGCGAAAAAATCCGTTTATCAACACCTATGACTTTCAATTAATCCGGATACTCGACGCTTCACTGTTATGTGATTTCGCTACGAGAGAAACCCTCCCAGTTGCTCGTTAGATATGAGAATATTTTGCCGTTGTGCTATTTGTGGTAAACAAATGATTGAGCAAACTTTACCAATTCATAGAAATTTCGATATTATTGATTTCAGATTTAAACGCAGCTTGTGCGGAACGTAATCCTCGCATAAATCGAAGACTCCGTTCCTTTTTTATTATTTTGCGGTTGCAAAAGAGCCAAGTTTAACAATGTAGTGAAGTAAAGTAATGCTACGTTGTACAGCAACGTATCCAAACGTAAAAAAAAAATGTGGAAAGAAACATTAAACTACAAAAAGCAAAACAAGACCACATCAATCGTCACAAATTTGATCGACTACACGTAATTCTAATCTCCCTTTAAACGCGCTTCCACGCATAGCATATCAAAACACCGCCCGTTGACACTTCGCTGCAATACGAGGGAAAGTTGGACGCTCTAGTCAAAGGTCGTTTGTTCGAGTTCTTAGAACTGTTCAAAGTTGTTGAAGTTAATTTGTACAACGGTAAAACATGATCACATTGTTCATTGTGTGTTATGTTCAACACAACATAACATTCAAAAACATATTTTGAATGTTTATGAGTTTGAGGTCTGAAACCACGATGGCAGGTTTTCTCATGCTTCGTAAAACTCAAACTCATTATCATCTTTCTCACCTCATAGTCATTGAAGGTTTTTATAAATTAACATATTTCACATATGGTAAATCTGATGGCAGTCGGTGTGCATATTAAAACCCAAATACTGTACTTATCTCCCTGTACATGAAGTTGATATAAGATCAGAATGCAGTACTTTCACAGAAAGTTTGTTTTTGTAAGTTGTTTTTTTTTGCAGGGATTTCAACATTGTTTCGTAATTAAAAATAAACTTAATTCGTAAAACTAATTGGTAAGTAACTATGTTATTCGAATTTTAATTATCCGTATAGCTATAGCATGTAGCGTTTGTTAACGATATAACTTGTCTATTGGCATGTAAATATGGCACTAGATTGTTTTAAAATATTCGAAGTTTACTTTGTTTTTGACTTTGAACACCTGAGAATCTTTGTTTTTGACTTTGCACACCTGAAAACCTTTACACCAATGAATCCCAGCCTTTTTTAAAACATAAAAATCGCGACCTAAAATTTTCAACATACGTACTTTGTGACTCATTTTGTCACTTTAGCGGGGGAAATGTAGACAAAAATTGTAAAAATGAAAGATAAAAAACTGACATCGCATAATTATTAGTGTGTAGATTTTTGGTCCTATTTTGGTACATTTTGTGATTTTTGGTCCTAAAATTTAGAATTAAGACAATTTATCAAAAACTCTTGACAATCCATTAAAAATGTCTGGCGACCCGTGGCTTTACACAGTATTGAAAACAAGTGTTTGTCCATCGTTGAATTTTTTCATGAAACTTTGACTTACGCCAATGCTGTTGTAAATCTGTTCACGCAAGTTATATCGTGCACAATAAGTATGCGTTAAGAAAGTAACCCCAATTAATATTGAAACATTTACCTGGCTTCGAAGTTGGTCTTGGAAAACTGCCACCTGTTCCCATGAAATCGGAAACATTTTGAAGTTCTCCCAGATTAGTCTCCGGTGTCGGAAGTAAGGGGACAGCGTTGGTGGTGAAGACGTCTGGAGCAAGAGTCGAGAGACCTTCGGTGTTGGAGTCGTTGCGATGGCGAATGGCGTACAGGAACTCCGGAATAATAGGAACTGCAAAATTGTGCGTAGGGGTTGAAAGGCCAATTGGTCGATATTATTGAGGACGCGAAAATCAACGTGGACGGGGGAAACCTGTTTGACAAGTGGGTGTGAGGAAAGGGTGAAAACAAGCCGCGCCTTCCACTTGACCTTTGGGTATTCAATTTCCTAAGGGATGATTACATTTTTGTTGTTGTTGTTGTTGTCTTTTATATCTTCGCTGCCATTGTTGTTTGTTTATACAGCGATTTTTTTTATTGGTGTAAACTTTTTGTAGTAAACAATTTGTGTAAATAATGGAGTGTCACTTTGTGCACCCGTCTTGTCGGCGATTCAATTTGATTTGGTATGAAACGTTAACTTTAACTACAAAGCACATTGGACAATTGAATGCTGTGTTCATTGAGCATTGTAATTGGGTATCGCGAAGGAGAGCGGATTACGGATTAATTGCAGCAGGATTTACTTAGTTAGTACTTAATAGTTTCTCGAAATGTTATTAGCAGTAATTGTTACATACAAATTTCAGAGCACTTTGTGCGGTGTAATTTTATTGGGGGGACTTAATCGATCGAAGCGATCGATGGAAAAGAGATCTATTCTCTCCTCCCATTAGCATGGTAAATGGTTTACGTCTGGCTTGCACAGTCTTTGGTTTGAGGTCTCATCTAATGCGGTTGATTAATTAGGTCGACTTCTTTAATTTATTTTCCAATTAGATACAAAAAACCTGGGTTTAAGAAACTTCAATTTGCATAGTGAAAAGCCTGTTGTTAAGTTGGAACACAACAAAAAAACAAGATACACTATTATAAAAAAACGTGCTTTTTGAAGCCCACTTTAGAATGCATTGTTGAAATCTAAAACAGCCTCACAATTATTTTGTTTTTCTTACTAACTAATATCATAACACCACTTTTTACATTGTCCACTCAAAAGTGAAGTTAAAGAAAAAGTGGTTAAACAGATTAAAAGATGGGAAACGTAAAACAAAACTCTGGTAAATCAAGAGTTAAAATGGAATTTAACCTAAAGTTCATCTTTAATTTTTGATAAACCAACAAAAAATAAGACTTAATCGTAAGTTAACTTGGGAATATTCCACGTTTCCAGGGAAGTTCTTGGCGTCTGCGAGTTATATGCGATTTTGCTATTATGCGACGAGTCAAATTCTCTCAGCTGCCCGTTAGATGAAAGAAAATCTCGCTATTATGCGATTCTGTGAGGTAGTGCGCAAGTGAATCGACACTTTTCCATCTACATATTGTCAACCACCACACAATGTGTACGCCACGTGTTTGACTTGAATTCGCTATGTTTTGAGACAAGTCGCTTGAAAACTTGCATTTCGCATTGAGAACTGCACGTTTTCAATGAATCGCTTCAAAACAAGATATTTTGACTTTGTTTGAATTCGTTATGTTTTAAGTGTTGGCTCTCGCCTCAAGTTGGAATTGTTCGCCTCAGTTTCTTCATGTTATGGGAATTTTGATATATGCGATTTTTTTTTATTAATATGAAGTTTTCGTAGAACGTGACTCTAGCATAAACCGAGGACTACCTGTACATTGCAACCAAAGGTTAATCATTGAGCGACCGTGATCGCCATCACATCAATCTTTAGTTAAATTGGTGTGATGACAACCAATTTAAACTTAAGTTGACCTGAGGTTAATTTGGATCTGTGGTTTATTAAGCGGGTGTTTCAATGGCATCGGTGCACACAGCTTCAAAAAGAAAATATATTAACGAAGAAATCAATTTGGCGTGCCTTGGATACGTTTGCCGTATCACAATATGTTTTTTTCTCTCTCCTTTTTGTAAAATGGATGCTGGCAAACTGACCCTGGGTCTTCTAAAGGGATAACAAATGTCGGTGAAGGGTAAAGGAGATTAGTGTGTACGCGGTCATAGGTCAAATTCGGAATGGCAAGTGAATGGCGATCAGCTCGATTCTCGACCTCGCATCTTTTATTCATTATTTGCTATCGACACCGTTGGCCCTTTTGTTTTCCACTCGTTGGCGAGAGGTTAATCTCTAAAATAATACACCGAAGTGGACGCATTCTTATTGTTATTGTTGTTGAGAATCATTGGAACCTTTTGGTCATATCAAAATATATATATATAAAGAACGGGAGAATGAGATGGGACAGTCACGTTTCATCTGCTTATCTTATGAGTTGACGATTCTCTCTCTACGATGGCGTTATATCATGTCGTGATGGGGTTGTATGAAGGCACGCGTGGGCGTTCGAATGGCGACGGATGGTTGTTGCCCATCCATCAAACCCCCCCAACATGGAGGTTCATGAAAATCGCTCTCCTCGCATTCAGGGTCACGTGCTCATGTCACTCGACGACCGAGTGGATGGATGAGGGCTGTTGCCATGGCGATTTTGGCAGACGAAAAAAAATTGGGCTCTTTCATTCATGCACATTTCACCACCCTTTTCCTTCCGTTCTCCTTCTTTGTAGTATTATTTTTTTTTTACACCCCCTCATCTGCCGGTTTCTCTTGATTTCCTTGTACCTCGGTTTTTAATTTAGATGGAGTGATTTTTGCATGCAGAAGAGTTTCCAAGGCGTTGATTGATGGAAAAGCTCTCTTAACGAGCGAGGTTCCCTAATAAGATTCTCTCAACTTTGAGAATGGTGGGCAAAAAAAGTAAGGTCACTGTGGGGTTTGGGAAGGTTTTAAGGTTTTATAGACTTGAGTTCCGTTTTTTTTTTTTTTTTTGACAATAGCTGAAAAGTGTGGAGGAGGGTTATCAAAACGATGCAAACTTTGCTTTTGTTATGTGTATACAGAGGTTTTCAAAAGCTTCAGAGAGAGGGGTGTTTTATTTTCGATAGTTTAGAAGGACTTTGTAAACAGCGCAGCTTCACAAATTGAAATTGCACCAATTCAGGGTCGTCACGAAAGGACTGAATTTCCTATTCAAGTATACTAGCTCTGTTGTGACATTTGATGCTGGTTCACAAAATTTACAATAGTTTGGAAAAGTCCAGTTTGTCTAACAGATTTCTTCGTGACAACTCTTTCAGTGTGAAAAGTAATTGAAAACGAAACTACATTTTAGATATTGCAGCTTACACTAATGATATTTCACTTAATTTTGCGTTGGATTAATAGTACTAAGACATGAATACTATACGATTTTATTTTCTGCTATATACGTATATATAACTGGCACACCCCATTCCACTTTTGGTGTCAGATAACTGAGGAATTTGATGTAAAAGAAAGTTTCAAAAGTCTCGTTATACTTTGGAAAATTGGTTGATTGAAACGTTACCTTTTTTTTTTTTTTTTTAAGTAACTTGTTGCGTGCCGGTATATAAAATTTTATGTAGTAATAGGAATGTTGCCATTTCCAGGTGTTTCTTCGGAAATGGTGATTGGTAGAGTTTTCAATGATCATTTGATAAATTTCAAAGATTATCAAATACTGTAGTGGATGAACAAATATTTTATGTAATTTTGTCAACACAGGGTTAACTGTATTTTTCTAATGATGCCACAGTCGTTTCGTGATGCTCCTGAATGTAGGACGTTTACATGAATAGGTTTATATGAATAAAAGTTTGAACTTGCCGACGGTCGTGAGCAGCATGTTGTCAAGTAATAGCGCGATGGCGACAATTACTAACACCAATTTTCTGGACTCTCGACATTGCTGAAGACAATCTGCCCATCTTGAGCGTGATACATATTCTTGGACTGTCATCACGGCTGCAAAAAAAAAAAAGAAAAAAAATCACATATTTTAGTTAATTTTAGTGTTATTTTGTATCAATAAATCTTAAAAGCTTTTTTTTCTCTAAACTTAAAAAGCTTATTTCTAAAATGTCTTGTCTTCACTTTTGATCATTTCCTAGTGGATTGAAATTACTGCAATTTCAGTTTTGGAAGTATAGTGAGATTTTATATTTGATTTAAAAAAAAAAAAATTTCGGTAATTTCAACCCACTATTGCCACCAATCGCCATTCAAAACTCTGTTCATCATTTGTAATGACCGGAACTATCACCATACATTTATTATTTCCTACTGAAAAGCAATCTCAAAACCACGTTCATGTGCAATGTTTATGGTCAAATGAATAACAAAAAAACCGATTCCTGAAAAAATGTATTTCATGGACTTAAGACGTTTTGGAAATAAGCTTTTCAATTGTGGTCGAACAAGTTTTTGTATGTACAGTTGGTGTCTAACTTGCGTATAGATGTTGAAAAGTTTAAGCGCTTCTTGTGCGACGGTAAAAGGTTGCATTTTTTAAAAGTTATATGGAGATTTTTATTCCATATCATTACTATCATTTATTATTTATTTATTTATTTATTTATTTATTTATTTATTTATTAAATTTGAACTTCTTGGACCCAAGACAAACTACTGCGATATCCAAGAATGGTTTCAAGAACGAAAGTCAAGAGGTTCGAAGGCGATCAGATATCATTCTAGTTCTAATCAATACATGATCCTGAACACCCGAAAACCTAACCTAATTGGACTATCCTAAACAGTTGAACTAATTTCAATGTTTAGTTGGATATAACCCGATTTGGTTAAACTACTTCATTTTCCTTAGTGGTTTTGAAAAGGTAAATCTCTGTTCTATGAAATGAAAGCTCAGCTGTTCAGAAAAAAAAGTATCACTGTGTCAATCATTGACTTCCAAAGTTCGTGTTTCAAAGTGGAGCATCACCTTTCTTAGTGATGCAGAATAAATAAGGTCACGTATAGTGGTAAAGGTGTGTAATGACATAGATTTGCTCGAAATTATTCATTGAAGTGAAAGAGAGTACAGAAGGTGGTCGATTTGGGCAGCTGCTTTGTTTTTGCACCGTTTAGCCCACCAACTGATATATCGCGCGGAAAAATTCTTCCGGCATTTCTCTCTTTCTCTTCATCACGTGATCTTCACTCGTCCAATAAGCACATCTGTTGCACGCGTCCCGTGAAGCGAGTAATGTAGAACTTGAGCGCTGAGATAACCCCTCGGTAAATTGATCTTCATGGTTCCTTAAAATGCATGCACTTGTTTAAAGTTGCTCCTGAGTTGAATTCCATCCCTCGGGAGTTTCGGCCTATTCACCATCCTCCATCTTTGAACGGTAAATGGAAGTTCAAGCTTTCTTCACCTGTAGGCTTTTTTATTAGAACTTGAACAATTCATGACACCTGGTTTGGTTTTTGACTTTCCATTTTTTGAATTTTTCTCTCGTAAACAGAATACTGATCGAAGTATTTAATGACACTGACTTTTAGCTACACTTGAGAAATGTTAAATCTTGAAAAATTTTACGTCTTCAATATTCAATTACTTAAAAAGATGTTTTGTGTGACAACAATCCCCGTTTCTGGGTTAGTTGCCACACACGTCGGGCGATTGCTTGTCACGTGTTATTCGCATGCAGAAATTTTACTGATAGTCATAAAAGTTTATTTACAAAATATATTTTTACGCTTTCAGCATCAATTAGCATGAAACATAAAGAATGAAAAACTGCATTCCAATATAGAGCAATAATTAACACGAAGAAAAAACTATATATACCTATATAAATTTAACTATAATATGTTTACATACATTACTGTGGGACAACTACACTCTTCATGTCGTGTTTTCATTTTAAAAGCGTCTGAGTTTTTTAAGGCGCGTTTACACGATGATAGTTTTGGCGATAGTGCTGTCATGACAGCGACAACAATCTTCATGTAAATGAAACTTCACATACGGTAATATCCAAAATATTACTGAAATATGTTTTAACTAGCTTTAAACCCGTCAACTTGACGGGAAAGTTGTTTGAGCTCATATCGCTGTCGCAATATTCGTTCCAGTTATTTATTCATTTAAAACTCATAGCCATGGCTACGCCATGTATACCACGTGTTATAAACAGGAAGTGAAGGAAGCTCACAACGTAAAAAACGTTTCGATATTGCGCAGATA
>JAQIWH010002914.1:0-22165 GCA_034695005.1 Cryptops parisi | reverse complement strand
TGCTCTCATGGTTTTGACCTGTTCTTCAACATGGCTGAACTTTACCTTTTCTTCAATAGCGCTAAACTTGCTCTCATAGTTTTGACCTATTCTTCAACATGGCTAAACTTGCCCTTATAGTTTTCATTAACTTTATTTTAATAGCATTGATCACACTTCCTTCTAGTCACCTTTTCCGATATCGCTAAACTTGCTCTCATGGTTTTGACCTGTTCTTCAACATGGCTGAACTTTACCTTTTCTTCAATAGCGCTAAACTTGCTCTCATGGTTTTGATCTATTCTTCAACATGGCTAAACTTGGCCTGATATAGTTTTCGTTAACTTTATTTTAATAAAGCTGAACTTTTCCTTTTATCTAATCACCTTTTCTTCAATAGCGCTAAACTTGCTCTCATAGTTTTGACCTACTCCTCAACATTGCTAAACTTAAGTCTTCTAGTTTGTTTTTTTCTTACCTTTTCTTCAATATCGCTAAACTTGCTCTTATAGTTTTTAACAATGGACGGAGTATCCTCTATACTCCCGCCAGATCTTGATGCCGTTTTCCTGGCACGCAGCTCTCTTCCATAGGCGTCCGAGTCCGAATTTTTGGATTTGTTCTACATTCAACAGAAAAGATAAAACTCATATTGAATATTACATCCTTTTAGAATTGTATAAGAAAACTGTATTAACAAAAATTACTTGTAATAGAAAATTGTATAACAAATGCTTTTGTATCGTTTTGTAATTTCACAGCAATAAAGTAGACATTATTCACACATGTTTTGAATGCCACTATCTTTCACAAGATAATGATTTAATTTACATGCGAAAAAATTACAGAAAAACAACAAAATCGAAACAAAAAACAACAAATTCGAAGCAGCAAAAAAAATCAAAAACCAAAAAAAATTACACCACCTTCAATTGCGACCAATCAATGTATTGCGCTGTCGCTTCCGAGTCGCTATGCAGAGGCAGGTGGTAAAAAGCCTTCATTGTCACGTTGTGCATGGGGCAAACTCGTTCCGAAATTAGGTAGCTGTGAATGACAATATTTTTTTGTTATGTTTAGAAGAAAGAAAGAAATTATATTACAAATAACGTTTTCCACATTATACAGCAACACCAGCCTCAAACAGAAACTTACAAGACTACAACAAAATTATGTTAGAAGGTATGAATCGATCTTTTACGTATAGAGTACACACTATTTGATAGGAACAACAGTGAATTAAAACTGCAGTACTTGCCAAATGCCAACACCTTTTAAATCTACTGCATTGCAAAAATACCTATCTCGGTGCAAAAAAACACCTTTTCAAGCTATTGTAGATTAAACTACTACTATTGTAGTTGAACTACTGCCCATCACTGATACAGCCACTTTGTCATGTGTGCAGGTATTCTATACAGTATTAAAATAAAAAAAAACTAGAAATTTGATGGAATCATACGATTCAAAGATCTTGGAGAATTATCAATTCAAAAGACTAATTTAGAATTATTTTTTTTAAAAGATAATCTGTCTCACATCCACTCCCTTCAATCACCTTCACTCTTGCCTTCAGGTCAAACATGCACAACCCTCTTCTTTAAAGCCATGATTTTAACTAAATATTCAAATACAGCAGAGCACAATAATGCGAACAGAAAAATCTCTTCATTCCAAGGTTGACAAAGGAAGTTAAACATGCTTTCAATAATCACCAGAAGGTATGTGCAAATTGCCATGCCATGCATACCTAAACCTCTAATCCTTTCTACCCCCATTGAACAAAAGCAGACAAAGAGAAAGAAAATTTTAATGTCAACTTCACTTCCTAAAAGTTAAAAAAAACTAGTTTTCCTCTCTGTCTTCTCACCCTTTTTTTTTTTTAAGGTTTTTACTTCCATTTTAGGCAAAATTTACAGGACTCCAGTCATTTCTGTTCAGGACATGGTTCTGTTTGATTTCATCAAAAATTTTAAAATTAAACTATTTTGAGCTAAATTCGCTTTTGTTTTACACAATTTACTATGCAAATGTACGTTTCGCACTGAGATCTGCTCGATTTCATCAAAATTTTGAAATTAAAATGAGCTAAATTCGCTCTGTTTTGCACAATATTATAAAATACATATGTCTAGGGTGACCAGATTTGAAAACCAAAAACCGGAACACAAAGATATTTTTTTTTTGTTTTAAGTATCGTTACATAAAAAAATGTTAGTTTGCTGATATCAATTCGTTTGACATAAAAACTTTCTATAACCAAATTTCAATAAAGGAAAATTAGATGCACTAAAACAGCTTATTATGTAAAAAAACAACTTCAATAACAGTATAAAATGAACAGATAACATGTATTATTAGTCAATATTAAAAAAACCAGGACAATCCTAGAAAACCGGGACGTCTAATCACCCTACATATGTCAAGAGTCCGGACAAAAGCCTCACAGTTAAAGTGCAAAACAGGACAAAAGCCCGTTAGATTAAAATAAGTCATAAAAAGTGATTCTGAAAATTACTTTTATGTTTTATTTTTTTCAGTGAATATCGTATTGTTTTTTAACTAACCTGGTGACTATGGGTAGTTTAGATTAGTTAAAAACAATACAAAAAAAAGAAATTAGCAATATTGCTTTATTTTCCAGATAGTTTGATGTTCTTTTCATCATTACGATTCCACGAATAATTTTGTTCTAATTTTTTAAAATTTATGAACCATAAAAATTCCATTTGTGGCAATATTTTGAATATATATATATATATTTTTCAAAATTACTTTTATCATGTTTTAATATAACCAACTGAGGGAGCTTTTGTCCTACACTCACATATGTCACATCAAAAACCAATGCAAAAATATAAAATTATAAGTTGCTTACCAAAAACATTTGACAATAGCCAATGAACAGTAGTTGCTGACGTCTTGGGACTCGTGCCATGAGCAGCTAAAAATAAATAAATAAATAAACCAAACAAAATTAATTAAAAAAAAAAAACAATTTAATATTTGTCAAATTCATTGTATGAAGAAATAAACAACTTCTTACCTGACATTGGGAGCATGGTCATAAGAACTCTTAGTGAGCCAGTCCTTCATCAGAGCCGGGCTATCAACGAAGGATATGCCTTCTGTATTTTTTGCCGAGCGACAGTATTCCAGCAGCAGCCTGGCAACGTCGTACAGTTCAAACTTCTTGTTACGGGTGTCCACTGCACGGAGAAAGAAAAGAAACCTTAGTCTTCCACTATCAAGCAGTTATTGTAATCAGTAAGTCGTCTTCTACTACTATCAAGCTCCTTATAATGTTTCTAAATGTTGCAAGAATACATACATCGCTGCATGTTCGAACGAATAAAATGCAAACAGGAGCTATTAAAACCCAGTAGTACTTTGCTCATGCAATTCGACAGTTTATCCTGGCACTTCACTACTTACAGGCCTTTCTCTGTAACCAATCCAAAGCAGCTTCGGTCTGCTCAATTTCATCTTCCATGCAGAACACGGGATATGAGCCTTTGTTTTCAGGATCGACAAACTTCTTCATCTGACCGTAAGTATAAATGTAGTTGTTGTTAGCCAACTCAAAATCAATTGGCGGAATCTTGTGCGTATCTTCGCCTATAAAATAATAATACAAAAAACACGTTAGCATTTTTCTATGCTGAATTTTCATATACAGTCAAACTTCTCAAAGTCGAACACCCAAGGGACCGTGAAAAATAAATTCGATAGAAAAGTTGACATTTTTTTATCTATCTTTACACAGTACGAATTTAGAAAAAAATGGCAGGACTGAAATAAAATAATTGCAATATTTTGAATTAGTTTTATTTTATTAAGATTATCAAGTGGTGTTATACTCTATTTTTATATTAACTGGTAATATTCTAACACTTATTCCATTATAATTTTTGAAAAAAAAAAGTTATTTTTAATTAATTTAATAACTATTAATAAACGGTATTGATTGATTATATTCTATTATTATTATTATTATTATTATACACCGTGGTTCCGTGTACTATATAATGAAATCTTTTTAAATTAAATTTTATCTACATACTATGCAGGGAACTTCAAAAATTGGGTTCAGGTACTATTTTTTTAAACTAATAAATGATTTATTTTTATAAAACCAATAAATACCAGTACATCATTAAATAATTTAAAGACTTTTTATAAAGACTTCTTATAATAAAATAATTTAATTAGTTAATGAATTAGTTCTTCAAAGTCTGTGAAAGGGTCTGTCTCAACAGCTGGGTCGATGTTTGTGCTGCAGCGGAAGATGGGATGAGATGGCAGTCTGTGCTGCATGGACTTGTCCACCGGGCCCGAAAATGATGATGAATGAACTATACTTATAAGCAGGCTCATATTTTAAGCGTTGAATCAGTTCAGCCTGTTAACACCTTCCACCATCTTTTACCACTAGTGGAATGTAGTTCCTCCCTTCCTATACTCCGTCCCCGGTATCTTTGGACTGTCACACTTTCTGCGCAGCTTTTGTATTCATCCTCTATGGCAATCATGGCGGTAAATTCAAAATATGATAATAGCAAACGAAAACTACAAAACGTCATTTATCATTTGCGAATTTCTGCTTTATTGTTTATTTTGTGCACTGCCGTGAAGTGACTCAGCGTTTCAGTTTCAAGTTTCAGTATTGAGCATTACGTAATTTATGGATCGCCCCCAATAGCGATTTATCTAATCAATGGTGTTTTATTCTATAGTGTTAAATTTATATATTTTGCCAAAATTAGTATGTTTTTGACATACTACAAATATTCACACCGAGTTTTAATTTAAGTATCAAATTTAAACTACAAATAAATGTTCTTAAACACTGAACTACGTTTTGTTCGCGGTCAACCTTTAGTTGTTTGCTGGGTGATAAGGTTTCACGCCTTACAACGAGACTGACGCGAGACTTGCGCAGATGAAACTAAATCCATAGTTAGCTGACACGGAGTATAGTTTAGTTGTTACTTGATTAATTTTATTGCGAATTTAAGCAATAAAAAAAAATTAGCATCCAAGAGCAAGAATTTATACCTGGAAAAGTGAAAATCACTCAACACTACACTGTACATTGGTACAGTATGACAACACTGCAAACGCTGCTAGACTAAACACTCACCTGTGCAAGTTTCACCAACTCCCGTATGTGCCTGATTCTAATGTGTTTAATGTGTTGAAATGAAAATCCTTCCATGTTCCCAATAACAACGATCCCAACGATTTGCGTCTGTTCATCCTGAAGCGCCATTTCGAATGAAAGTTTCCATGCAATTACAATATCATCCATTGAACAGTGTTCAGGAATCCAATTCCCTAGACGATAATCATACAAGCAAAAACAAGTGTTTAAAAAAACAGCTTCTAATTTTTTAAAAGAAAAACTTTTTTAACGCTACAGTAAACGCCTATTTATCTGGAGTTAGGTAGAACCAGCAATTATTATCTTAATGTAGTATCTCAAAAAAAAAAGTTCAGTAACAATTAAGTTAAATAAACTTTTTTTTTAGAATACCATAGCAAAACATACCGAATTGAATTATGAAGACTCTCCTCCCCATCTTGTCATAGTTTGGAAGCACAATCTCGAGGTTGTTTTCAAAAGCAGGTAAGACTGCTGAAGGATGACCCTTGTTGTGATAGTCAAGTTCATTCTCCAACTTGTAATAACGCTTTATTAAACGGAATGCACGTTCGCAGTTAAATTTTCTTGCTCGCAGAAATTTCACGATAAATTCCACATCATTGGGAACTGTTAGGTCTGGTTCAGCTATCATAATTTATAAGCTAGTATTACGAAAATTATGATAACCAACCATCATGACTTCAAGTGCAATTAGGAGTCAGGCAGTTTGTGGGATATAAGTAGGATATCTTGACAACCTTAACCCAACATAGAAAAGTTTTACCAGCCAACATGTCTCGAAGTTTCAGAACATCGTGTGATCTTTGTTCCAATTCCTCGTTGAGTTCGTTTCTAGCAATCTGAGCAAGTTCTGCTTCTGAAAGCTTTCCATGTTCGCTGATTTGTTCTGTTGCTTCGACGCCGTTCATTTTCCGTCAACTTTCCTAGCATAATTTTATTTGTCATTTTTGATAGCCACTAAATTAATTGAATATAACAAAACCAGTTCACCTGTAGTGTTACCATTTAAAGAAAATATTCCAATCTAATCAATTTCGTTTGATAGCTAACATTTGTCATTTACAATTGCATAAACAAAAATAATAATAATAAGGAATAACCCCCCACCACCAGAGCCGGATCGTCGACTTTTTACGCTCTGGGTGAAATAATTTTTAAGCACTCTTATTTGGTAACTTATCCACTACATAAACTTACATATTGTACAAGGGGCGTTCGAAAAGTATCCGGATTTTTATTCCTATCAAGAATAGAGTTTTACTACTTTTTTGGGGGGTTAGGTTTTTCGCACGGTCATTAACTATTGCAACCAAAGATTACGTTTTTGCATCCTTTATCATTAAAAAGAGGCTTTGGGCTTTCATGCGCTACAGTTCAACTCCAGCATCGATAGATAGGTTCCAAGCCAATGCGCCGATACCTGAAACCGCGGATTATACAAAACGTTGTTTATCGCACGTAAATACATATCTATCATACTTCAATTTATAATTTATGCAACCATCAACACCAACAACTAATGACAATAAAATAAAACAGTGCAATTTTAATACAATTTTACGGCTTCTGGTTAGCATATCTGAATTGCCAGCATCACTTTTGTTTCGATTGGGAACCATTTCTTCAAAAACAACAAAACATCCACGAATGTTCACCACGGTAGTCAGAACTCCGCATGGTTTAAAACTTATAAATTGTGCAGAGTTTTCCATATAAGACCGAAGTCAACCGCGGATAACTTAAATCGTGGATGCTGAATCAACGGATGCCTGATACGGGATTTTTAGCCTACTGTATTTGTATTTTTCTTCTACCATTAGCAGTTCATGAGAAATCGCTCTTTAAAAATCGGTATCGTGTTTTAAGCATCCTATATTTATACAACATACCGGTACTGTATGTAGTATGCACCACCTTACGAAAATCCCAACCGGCGCACCTGAATGATAATAATAATAATAATGTACAGTATACTGTAAAACACAAAATCAGATATCACAGCTAACAAATTGATAAAAAATGAGATATGGCTCATTTAATAAGGTGAAAACAAATCCGTGATGTTATTCACATTCAGTATCTTGTAGTATCAGTTAGTAGCACAATTCTGTCTCAGATAAAAACTAAATTTAAAATCTTTATCTTTTATCTAACTGACCAAGCAGATTCAGTTATTTCTCAAACAGTGAACACATTTATTTCCAACGATGCAACCATAATGAAAATTGATACAAAAATTGACAGTAAAAAGCATCCTGCCTCTACAACAGCTTCTCTGTAAGTCACCCATGCTATTCAGTAAAGTTATTTTAGTTCACAACTATCATGTAGCTTTGAATTCGTATTTAAATTAACCATGCAACAACTGAAATAACTCTACTGAATAGTGTGAGTGACTTGTAGAGAAACTGTTTTAGGGGCAGGGTGCCTTTTACTGTCTATTTTTGTATCAATTTTTATTTTGGTTAGTTACATAAATGAAACAAAATTAGACTCTGACTGAATGGGGGCGTGACTACAACTTTCTAAATATGACTTATGACTCATGGTTTTCGATGTAACAATGGAATTTTTGTAAAAATTAATTTCAAAATCAAGAAAATATCACCATTGGAAAGGCCCCTCATATGCAAAAAATGATTTTGTAACACATTAGTTCATCACACGCTTTGTTTTCATAATATTTAAATGTGTCATGTTAGATGACTCACCCTGTATAAACTAGAATTTGAAATTTATTTTTTAACACTTTGTAACCGTTCAGTTGCATCATTTTGTTTTGTTTTTCACATCAAAATATTTTTGTTGTTAAAAAGAAACCAAACAAAAGTAAATGATGCAAACAAACTTGCAAAGTGTCAAGGAATAAATTTCAACTTCATATAAAATAGTATGCATAGTTAACAGTATGGACAGTACTATATTATTATAAAAATTACTTGCTTGTCCACTTGCTTAACTGCTCTTTCTTGTGGTCTTTTCTTGTAATCCTTCCGACACACTTTGAGATTTGATTTCAAAGGGCGTTGACATTAAAGATAACACAGAATATTATACTGTACTACACAGTGTCAAACACAAAAAAAAAATTACAGTTTAACGAACGGTTTGATTGATAAATTGTTCATCATTATGAAACACGATTTTGGTTCTTGGGCAATGAGTGTTATTTCCCAATTGGTTATGCCTGAAAGAAAAGCATAGAAAATGACTGTTATTCCTCTCAAATGTTGGTGTTGTGGCTGGGACATTGATAATTAAACATATGAGTAAAACAAAAAATACAGGGTGTTTCAGAATCTCTTACAGTCTTCCTGGGCATGTAGGTGTGCCCGAAAAGAGCAAGTTTCTGAAAAAAGTTGCTTTACATGATACAGATGCCTGAAATTTTACATGTACGACGAGCTTCACAACAATACTCACATGTTGTGTGGGGAGTAGCAAAACTTGCAATCCCATCACAATAAAAGGCAGTATTTGGCGTGGGTATCACGTGACACGATTTTATCGATAGGAAAAACTTACTTTTTTAGCACCTTCCTGCTCATGCCTTGGAAGTTTGAAATAGAGGTGCAACTTGTATAAGGGAGCACTTTTGAACAACAACTTTTCGTGAAATTTTTTTTTTCTTTTAAATTTTATCAGTTTTTAAAATTTTTGATAGTTCATTAGCACTGTCTACTTGCATTTAAATGTTAGAATTTTTTCAGAGTCCATACATACTCAAACAGAAGTACAATGCTCATTGTTCAAAGCTGCCCTCTTAGAAGTAGGGCAATTGAACAATGGTGGGGTATCTTTGAACAGTGTTGAGGCCAATAGCTTATAATTTTCAATATTTATTATCTTATGATTGTATCCATTTATTGTAATGCATACACAAGTGTTTTTGTCTATCCTATTCAGTATCCATTGAAATACCACCAAAGATGATTATATACAAAGTTAAACAAGACAAGTAAAATGTTCTCAGAACAATGTCAGTTAAATTATCAGAAGATACCAGAACGCACCTTAAACATTCAAACAAGTTGAATTGATTCTCAGTTTCATGGGCCGTACCTGGCAGAAAATTATGACAACTTTGTTTTCAAAGATTTACGAAATTCTTCCTTCACTTCATCAATAAACTATGACATTCGAAAAATATGATGATTATTTCAAGCAGGTTGTCTAGCAAAACATTTCATTGCATCTTTACTATCATACATACAGGTAGGCTACTACTTACAGTTAATGGGTTCCATATGTTCATGTAGCTTCACATGTGCTGCAATGATTTAATGAGCACTTTTGAGCAATCAAACTATATCATAATTACTGATTTCACGATAATGATAAATAAATAAATAAATAACAGCAATCTAATTTCACAGATAGTAAACTATTATAAGTTACCTGCTCCATGCAATGCACATCAAAGCATATCTTCGTGTAAGGTGGTCACTGAATCCTATACAATCTACAACCTGGTACAATACTTTCTATACTCTATTTCAAATTAGCTGGCACAGAATTGCTGGCACAGAACTGAGGCAGCGAGATGAATCAGCCAATGATTGACGAGCGTACCTCTCACACGTTTCAGTTGCTGTGTGATCAGTGGTCACACAGTGATCACCTAGCTCGCCCCTTGGCTGCCTCAAGCTAATTCCGTGCCAGCTAATTTGAAATAGAGTATATTAGAAAGTATCACACAAATTTAACAAAATTGTGTAATGAAAAATTGTTTGCCATCCCCCCTGACCGAAATGTTGGCTTATGTAAGCAATGCTTCCTAATCAACATGAATCTGAAAATGCATACTAATTTGCATATCTACAGCGATTATATGACGATAAATCTATGCTTTTACATGACTGACATCACCCTGTGTTATCTCGGAAAGAAAACATTTCTGGACCATGTTTATATTATGGGTTGGTTGTCTTGATTTGATGTGTAGCATCTGTGGTTAAAATTTGACCAAACCTTTCAGGAACACCCTGTATGGACAAAAATATTGACATGTTAGCATAAGCACAAATATGCTTCTACAATATGTAAAATTCAAAAGTTCAAATTGGCAGTTTAAAAACCCTTTTTTTAAACTATCAATTTGAACTTTTGAATCTACGTACAATATTGTACAAGCGTATTCAATAGCAATTTGATTTCGATAGCAATTTTCAAGCAGAAACTGTTAATATCTGTAAATATTTTTAATCCATCATTTTTTTCTATATTCAGAATACATTTATGAACATGCTGACCATAAAAAAAAAGAAAACATAACTTATACTCAACAATTTCTTTCATAAATTAATATTAAAAAAATGCCAAAAATTTTGTTTTACTGGTTTTGAAATGTTATTTACATCATCATCATTATCAAAAAAAAAAGTTATTTACCCTTAAATTATTCATTTTTTTTATACATAAGAGTGCAACATTGCAACTATGTTTATGGTCTTAACAAGCAAAATCAAAATTAAAATAAATCAAAATTTCGTGTAATTCACATTTCATCCGATAAAAAATAATGAAAAACTCAAATACATACAATAGTGTGGCAAAACAATTTTTTGTTTTGTTTTGGCTTTTCATGTTCATGATCCAAAAGATTCAGCACTGTGCACAGTTATATAAATTAAAATTATGAAACAAAACTAGTCATTTGAAGACAATGGTCACAATTGAAATCATCACTATTCTTCCACAATGTACAGATTGCTCAGCAACTATTTTCCAAAATACTTGCCGAGTGTATTTTGATATTTTTTATTAGGTAGTTCGTTTTTTTTTTCCATCTGCCTAACAAAAAAACAAAAAAAACTGCAAAAAAGTTCGTCATAAAACATAGTATCCAAACACAGGATATCTGTATAAAGTCAAAGCAACAACGACAATTTTACATTCACCTAAGAGCTACATAATAATGACAGCAATGAGCCTGTGAATCGGTTATCATCTAGAAATGCATTGTATGTAGAACTGACCACTCTTCCTACGACGACGACAACGGTTAGTCCTTTTCTTGTTCGTCGCAGGAGTTAGCTCGCCGGACCGATCGGTGAACTGTACATAAACCCATCTTGAACGCACTGCATCAAAAATGTAAAATTTTCTCTTCATGCAAATGCCTTCTGATATCATCTCAGCTTTAGAAAGGTTCCCTGAGATAAGGCACTTGAGCGGCAGTAGGCCATGTGGTAGGTCAGCCACCAAATGATTTGGAAACGATCTCTGTGTTTTTTTGTTTGTAGCAAATTGAAGCCTTGCCTTTCACAACAAGTGCAGATTCTAACAAGACAAAAAATGTTTTGTTTTTCTTCTTTTATTTCCAGGGCAACTTAAAAATTCCATTTTAAAGATGAGTATCAAAGAAATAGAGTGAAAGCACATTTCGTTGTGTTTTGTGGTTGTTGTTGCTGTTGTAGTGGTTCTGGCAGTTGATGCTGACTGTGTGAAGAAAACAGTTCAGAAAAATCTCAATGGAGGTGGTGAAATGCCAACAAGCTATAAATCATCACACTTGGGACAAAATTAAAACAAAACAAAAAAGTTAAAATTGAAATAAAAACTTCAATTTCATCAGAAAGGTTAGCTTTTTTCTCGCAAAAGTACGTTCGTCACATTTGCTGGTCGGGTCCTTAACAAACTGGCAGACGCGTAAACATGTCCAAACTAGTTCAAGTCGGCTAAAAAAATGTTCGATGTTTACTCCCTAGACTTGAAATTTTTTAGCTGCTGCCAAAGACAAATAAGATTACAAAAAGACAATGACATCACTAGTTAATCCACATTTACTTTTTCTCCATTAACACTTCAAGAGTTCACTGTTGTTCAATTGTTTTCCTCATTCTTCTTGTACATTATCCTATCTATATTCTGAAGACACGAAGCCTTGTTTTTCCCCCGCCTTTCAGTGTGTCGATGGAAAATCATTGCAAAGACATCATTTTCATAGGTATCCACAATCTTTACACTGTTCTCCTGTCGGAGCAATCTTAAATAAATCACAGCTCAAATTACGTTACACATACGTAGCACACTGGTGGAGTCCAAAATGCAGTGCACAAAGCTCTGGACTTTCACCTGGCCAGAAGCATAGATGTAATTAGCATAGATACACTAGAGATGACGATGTTTAAACAGTATGTTCGCAGTGGAGCAGTATCATTCACTAGCTCCTCATTTTTCACTCCCGTCTCGTTTGGATGTTTGTCTTTACTCTCTGAAAATAAACAAAAACATAAATTGTAAGATTTACAAATTTACAGCCACAGTGAAAATGTTATTGACAGTGATACACATAATTTACATGCGATTCTAAGCCATATAGTAGTCTAAATGCAAAATGTATTGTTCACAACACAAGCATCATGTTGCTATTATGTGCTGTAGTTTATGTGCTGAAATAACTGATGCTTTGTAGCTAAAACATTTGTTTGGTGGTTTGCAGAACAAAAGTTGTACATTTTCGAATCCATGCTAAGCAATCAAACTACAGGTGATCATAATGCATATTTGGGCAATACGATTTTTTTAGTGAGGAATGTTATTTTAGAGAAATACAGTAATGTACAGTAGGCTATACTATAATTGTCAAAGTTTCGTTTACGTTTAACTTTCACACCTATTTGTTCTATGTACTTCTTCCCACCCAACAGATGATCTTAGACACAAAATTTTTTACACAATGTTTTATTGCGTATTTTTGAGGTCAAAAAAGTTATTTTCAGTTATGTCATGTCAATCCTGAGATAATGATACTTGAAGTTGGACATTCCTCATCTGAGTGGTTATGAGGATGTGATTACTTTTATGCCACATGGGTTTGGATCTATCATTATGAACACACTGTGAAAGTGAAACCATGCTATGTGGAAATATGTTACATTTGAATACCACTAGCACCATCAATGGACAGCTTTTGACCCAGACAGTGCCCAGTACATCCCCTAGTATCATTATAATAATGCACTTGTACTGTATAAGCAATACATAAAGTTTTCATCCTCAACGTATGCGAGTTTTAGATATGTGATTTTGCTATTATGCAATAATTAGAATAGAAATCATTCAAGACGCTTGTTACAATCGAAAAAATGTTGCTATTAACTATTATGCATGATTCTGTGTAGTGGTGCACAAGTGACAATAACTGACTTTCCTTTTACAAGATGTATGTCAGGCATGTGTAAGAGGATGCACTACTAGTCTTGGCATCACTAGTTTGTCATGCTGAAATCGGTTGATGTAGTTTTACCATTTTCTAGAAATTTCCAATATGTATGCAAAACTCCTGCACAAATCAAACATTACTTGTATGCTATTGTCTGCTTAAATAAACAGACTGCTATTAGGTTCTAGCAAGTGATTCAAGTTTGGCATCATCATCTATTTTGACTAATTTTTCAAACCATGCTCATAACACGGTATAATAAACATTAAATATAATTTGTTTCACAAAATGAGTAAGCTTCTTCCGATTCTGAAGATCCGTAAAGTAAACCAAAATATGTCTAGTAATCATAACTACAAAAAACAAATAACTATTTGTAAGCAGCATGTTTTGTTGACAGTCCTTTCAAAGAAGCGTGATCTTACAGGGACACGCCACGCCGCAGACACCTAAATATTTTTTGTAGCATTTCTCAGCACCAATGTCAAAGTGAATGTTCCTCAGTGACTACCTGATCTGAATTATAAATGATTCCTATTTCCTGGACTGTACAGGTTAGGCTGATTAAAAGTGTTGGTTAATTGTATTGCGCTGATGACCAAATACATTACCTGATTTTTTATTGTGTTTATCAGGATGCACTTCACTTCCACTTCCTTTCATAGGCGTTGTTTTGAAAACGGATGTAGTGGGTGACTTTGTTGTACTTGTTGTAGTCGGAGTAGTTCTTCGACGAGTTGCTGGGGCTGTGTAGATCATGGGAGAGAAAGCAGTAGTGGGGAAGCTAGTGCTTGTGCGTATTGCAGGAGCAACTGCAAAATAAACGGAAACAAAAACCAACCATGCAGTATTCATCACGAAACAATGATCTATTTTACATATAACTTCTTAATTGGTATTCTGAAGTTCAATCCAAATTATCATAAAATACATGTCTACCATAAGATGTCAACGTTTGGTAAGTCCATTATTTTTTCACAACAGGTTATACAAGTTTGATGCATGGTGGAACAGAAGCATAAACTCAAAACGTTTTAGGGAATTTTGTAGTGCACGCCAGAGCCACAGTGGCGCTGCAGTCAGGCGTTTCCCAAAATGGCATCTCCAACCGACCAGGTGCAGGTGGTAGGTATGCAGAAACAAATGCTGGCCACATGGAGGAATGTTGCAGAATAGCAGAACACAAGGTGTGAGTTAGACTACTGCCATCTGCCAGACATTCTTTGTGCCACCAAAGGTGATCACATGGAGGGGCACTGAAGTCATATTCCTGTTATCAAACTCAGATAGGTTCATTTACAGGTTTAGTTATAGCTATGGTTAAGTAAGTATTCACCTTCAAACTGTATGTGATTAAAAATGTTGACATTTCATGGTGAACACCTTGTATGACTATGATTTTTCATGCTAGTTTAATTTTTTCATTACCTTTGGAAGGATCGCAGCAAACTTTGAAGATAATTCGCATGTTATGAGTGAGGCAGTGTCCTCCGTACAGTCCCGTCAAGTCCTTCTTGCTAGATGTGGCTATCAAATGAAATTCATGTGTTAATATGACAAATCACAAAAAAAAAAAAAACATAATTTAAAATAAAAAATATATATATCATCTTACAAATGAAATAGTAATCTTGCCCTGGCCGAAATTCCAAGCCACCTGGTTGAGGTGTAAACGATCGAAACGTAATAGTGAAGTACATTAGACTATGTGGTTTATCACATACTGCAATGATCCGAGGATTTGAGTTTGTGATGGAACACGTATCATATTCCTCCTTTGATACCTAAAATTTTAAAAAAATAAACAAATTTTAGAAACAAAAGACAAAGCAAATATATTACAATTTAGGGCACAATTTTTGCATATTTTGGCTTGCAACTGCAGAAGCAGTTTCTTATCATATGGAGGGCCACATAAGCATTTTTCCACCACATAGTGGGCCGCAGTTTTCTAAATTTATAACAAGTAGACTTTTTTCCACACATTTAAATGCAGTGTTTTATAAACACTATGTTCTTCTTTATGCTCCTCCACATACATAGTATTCCTGAAAGATCCAGTCACACTTTAACTGCAGATGATACGTATCAAAACAAGGCAAAAAGTCCATACAAACATGGGTCCTGAAATACATACTTGCGATTATGAGACAATAAGCCTATGCATTTACATGATTTCATCCTGTGTGACCTCAAATAGGAAGTATTTTCGGACCCATGTTTATATGGGTTGTTTGCTTTGGTAGGTATGCTTTTGCTTTGGTAAAATTTTACTACACCTTTCAGGAACACAAATATAATTACTACTGTCAAATATAATTACTATTAAACTTACATAAGATTCTAAATTAATTTGCAGAACTAGAATAACTAAACACAATTTATAAGCATGCTCATATTTTTTCGATAATAAGCATACAATTTAAAATGTATAACTTAAACAATTTATAATAATAAATGGGTATTAAATTTTCTTATTTCTATTAACTTTTGTTAAATTATGTATACCGTACTGTAAATAAAATGAAATGTTTAACTTAAAGGTTGGTGAGCAGTGTATTTGACATGCACAAATGCTCTTATTCAAGTTGCAAACTAATAACCCGATTATATGTTTACAGACTACAATGTGAAGTTTACATAATCTTAAAACTAATCATGGCAATACACCATAAAATTGAAAAACCAAATAATAATAATAAAAATAAAAAAAAGTGTGTAGATTGAGTTAGACAACTCATTGGTTGTTGAAACCTACAAACATTTTGTTACATCATAAATTTTGAAAGTGCCAACTGATATTTGGATAGGAAGGATGAGAAAGTAAAAAAAAACCTCCATCACCCTCTAACCTTGGAAAAAAAAATTAAGAAAAGTTGAAACCGAGTAGTTTTTAAAAACTTCCAAAGCTTCCAAACACAAAAAATAATAAATTTTCAACGACTTCTTTCATCTCCAGCTAATTTTTATTTCAGCTTTACGATTGTTCTCGGCAACACAACCGTCACCCTTTCGCTGCTGCCTCCTCCGTTGACGATGAAATATAGACATAATTTACTAGGAGAGTTGTAAATTTTTATTCGAAGACAAGGATTTTGACCTCCTCGTGATGCATACACATTTATCTAAACAAAAGACTTACATTGTAGATGATGTACTGTTCGGTCTCTTCCTCACTGGTGTTGGACGAGTACACCGGGCAAATGATATTCACTTGGTCATACTCGAATGGAATGTTGTTCTTGTTCACATCGATTATATGATCTGTGTTGTCTATCCTGAATCTGCAAAAAGAAAACAGATCAACATTAAAATCCTGAAAATAATTTTCAGATCCGTTTCATAAATCGCATAATTTCAAAATTAGCAAACTTTTGTCACATATAACAAACGGTTATCAAAGGTTTCTCTGATCACATAATATATACAGATCTTGCATAACTCAATTACTTCCTGTCCTGTACAAATCTAATTCAACAACTTACAGTTTACTAGCTTAAACCCCTTGAAAAGTCAACGAATGCTATTTGACATTTAAATCTAAACCACCTGACAAAACAATACAGAGACAGCGCGAGAATTTCTTGTTAATTCAAAAATAACATTCATTAATTGATTCATTGTTGCCTTTATTGTTTAAACTTTTACATTCATCAACCAATCAGCAATCGAAAACACGTGGGTTTTATTTACTAAAAAGATTATTGAGTTCATGGTTAACGATGAGTACCGGTATGTGGTACGGTAACTATTATTGAGATCATAAGTTACCCATAATCAACGATGTTTTCTAGTTTCCCCCAAGCGAAACTACGAAAAGCACTTTTACAACATATTCACTGAAAATTATAGTGGTTGTCAGCTTCTTGATGCTTTTGGACGGATATGCCTAACAGCGTTACATATGACCCACGGAACAAATGAGCCAACATTGGTCATCATTAAAGTAGCTGACGATTCCGATTGCAAGCGCAACATTGTCTAATTGTTTGGAACAATGACTACGCATGAGGATTAATTGGACGGGAGCGAGGACCTTGGCAGATCCATGCTGTGCAGCCACATACACTAAAACCACAAGCGTCACAATGCCAATCCACATTAGACTTGGTCTTAATGACCACAATTTGTGATACTGGAATTCTTTTTCGTAGGGCTACTGATCACTCGTCATTCCTATAGTGCTGTTTGCCAGCTTGGCTATAAAGCAGCAACAACAATTAAACTGCATTCTCACATGAATGAATAAATCGGTGCATGTCGCCTGATGCAATTGGTGAATGAAATAAACTTTTCCCACATTTAACACAATCATCATATTTCCTGTTTCTCAACTTTCAAATCCACTACTGCTCGATGAATATAAGAAAAAAAGTTTATTTTTTATTATTACTCATACCCCAACGATTCATACGCTTCACAATATAAATTATTTCTATTTCTTCGAAATTTTTGCCATCACCGCAGGATTCCAAGAAATCGGCGCAATGTCATGCACTGAGTCTTTCGTATGACAAATGTACTTGGCGAATGGAGACCACATACTGCTCCAATCTCAGTTTATGATGATGAAATTGAAAAGAATCGCAAAGCACGACTGAGAATCATTGCTCAGCAAACACCAATGACATACCCACTGAATAATAGCGGTTGCAGATTCATAGGCCACACAAAACCGCCGGATCATAAAAAGCCACCCATTATGGGCCTGTAGATACCAGTCGTAAATGAGCGTGGAACATCAAAACTAAACCATTAATTAGAAGAACACACCATCCAATAACATAAAGGGAATTTAGCAGCAAAATAAAACCTTTTTTATTGTAGAGAATTGCTACTGCGAGTTGAGCATAATGCTTCTGTCGCTTGTGTTTTTATCTTCAACTTGATCATTGAATTTACAGGCAGGAATGAAGAAATGGCAACAAAAAATGGTCAAAGATCATGATCATGAAAATGAGTCCCCGTGTGCGACATTCATTCATTGTTTCTCGTTAACAAAGAATGACTTGACTAAACTTAAATGAATGACGAAACTAAACTTAAAATTTATCATTTTGTATGGTAACCACATCGTTTTGTGGTCAGTGAATGGTATTATGCAAAACTGACCACAACTTGTGTGGTGATGTAAATCAATTGCAGCATAAGCCACTAAGACCAAATATTCCAATGGTTTCTGACCACGCTGGCGAAATCACGGAAATTTTCAAACTCCAGCTGCTGCAAGATGTTCAAAGACATTTGTTTCAAAAGACCATTCCGCATTTATCTGAATAAGATAATCTCGTGTGCCTTATTCGGTATACCCTGTAATGCCTCTAATTTTTTTTGGAATATCTACTCAAAAAAAGTAAGATACGACAGCTATATCTCCAGTTTTATGTTGTTCGATTAGTGGTGTCTCACAATGCTGTTTTTCTTTTTCGGAATGCTTAATTTCTGTTACATATATGCTTAAAATCGTATGCTAATCGTTAAACATCCTGCACTGTAAACGTACGTTTGGTTGGGTCTGCATACTGTAGACTCACCAATTAAAATTCTGTAATATCATTGTATGTACCGTACAGCTACAGCACATACATAAAAATTGTTTATATTCGACATGTTTGATAATTACGAGTACAATCTATGCAGTTAAATATATAGTTAACTACTACTTTGTTTATAACACTTTATACTTAATTTTGAATCAGCTATCTGGGCCTTAACATCCAATTAATTTAATTTCTATTAATTCTTATGAAAAACCAATTTTCGTTTAACACTTTATCGCTTAGCCCTCGGAGTTTTCAAGAACGCATTAAAACCGTGCTAAGCAGAGAATTGTTGTGTTTGTCTGCCATACTTCTGCATAAACATAAATTTCGCGCATTTCCACTTTTCGCAAACCTTGAATATCTACAAAACTTAAAAACAAAAAAATGCCAGTCACGTATTGACCCTCTCATCGAAACCCTTTCTGCATTTTACCACTGAAAAGTATTGTCAACTTACATCGCAGCCCGTTTTTTTTACCCTTATACTGTATATGGAACAACGAGACTCCTCACTTTCATCCTTAAACCCACAATGCTTCGCTTTGGTCCCGTGTTTATTCAGCCAATGGTGGATGCGTTGAAGCATTACCGTTCTTTCGCACGCACCTCTTTTTTTCTGTTGACAAAAGCTTCGTGCTCATGTGCACCGGGTGCAAGATCCATCGTTTGCAAAGTACTTGGAGTTTTTAGGCAAAGACGTGAAATATTCTGGCACGTGAACAGCTCTTCCACTGCTTTCGGGAGGGATTTGTTTGTAAAGCCACCAGCCTCTTGCAAGTGAGCCAGAGAATGGAACACAGTGCACGACCTCTGGTATCATGGTGCTCATGAAGAGAAACTCCAAACAAAAACTATAGGGTTAGGTATATTCTCAACTGTGGCTGAAAAAGTCACAGCCTTCGAAGCAGGTGCTTCTTCTAACATTAGAGAACAATTTAAATGTATGAATTTGTAAACAACCCGAAACCTGCAGGACTTTGCCTATATCTTTGTAAACTAAGCCTCCCATGGAACTTCTCAAATCCAAGAAGTTAAGATACTTGATTGAACTTGAATCAAACTTCGGTAATTCAAGAAAACTTGAACTTTCTCCTTAACAAATAAGCCATTTAAAACGTGCCTATCTTGTTTTAACACCTAAAAAAATCACAATTACAAAATGTTCACTACACATTGTAATCAACAGGCTGATGTTTGAGATCCTAAGATAAAGACTTCTTAAACCAAGATGAAACTTAAATCAAATTTTGTCGATTCACAACAAGAAAATTTTGCACTTTTGGCTTTTGCATTAACAAATAAGCCATTAAACAACTTCAATTTCCCCACCCTCAAATACATAATGAAACAAAAACTAAGGTGAACAAAATAAAACTTACCCTATGTAACTGACCGGGTGGTTAACTTTTTAGCCTTCCTATTTTTGAAGGCTTGATCACGGCACAAAAAACACTTTGGCTAAAAAGTTAACCACCCGGTCAGTTACCTAGGGTAAGTTTTCTTTTGTTTACCTTAGTTTTTGTTTCATTAAATAAGCCATTTAAAAAACAAAACATAAAACCCCAACCAGTTATAGAGTCTGTTTTGCTTTAAAACTAAGAAAATTACAAGTAATGGCTATAAAATGGTACAGGTACGACCATTGCTGGACGGTGTAATTCAAACGTCTTTTAAGTTTCTTAAGATTGAGATACATGTAAGCTAAAGTGAAAAAAAACTTCAGTAATAAATATTTAACTGGGTGCCAAGGACCTTGCTGAAAGCCTGGTAATTTTGCTAAACAAACATAAAGATGTCCAGGTTCTTGCCAACGTAAGTAAAATGAATTAACCGCTGTGTTAAGTTAAATGCTTTACAAAAAAAAAAGAAAAAACAAAAAGAACAAGTAAAATTTTGATGACAGAAATGAGTAAAAGAGACCAAAAAAACCGAAAGACTAATTACATCATTTGTTTCCATTTCACGTTGTGCACCACACAAACTGTGTAATGCTATCCCTGTCCAGGGAACAGGGTTGAAATTTTTTTACACTCATTAACATTAATTAGCGACATTACATTTTTGTCTTTACAGAATCTTGTGTGTCTGCAAAATATCACGTCAACCCCCCCTCCACTTCTTGATGCGTGACCACCAGGAGTACGAGTTGTTGCTCAGGGCAAAATACATGAGTGCAATCAACAGTCTCGTCTTGTGTTTCTTCTCACCAGGGTTCCTGGGAACCTAGGTCCCACCATACATATGATTCCTACACATTATAAGGGATCCTTGTCCCGATAAAATCACATTACATATCCACAAGGATGAAGTGTCCTACTCCTAACTGGTGCTGTTGAGGCCCATCATGGCACACGACGAGCAATTAACATATTAAACAATTATCCACCACCACTGATCGAATAACAAGATTGTCTAGTTGCTTGATCAGCGCGAGTTAGGGGATTTTAATGTCATTAATCAATGACGTTTCTGGCAAACTCATAATCGCTGCGTTATAACATTAATATTCATTCAAGTGAAAAATCTTCCAATTATAGTACATGCCAGATCATGATGGGGATGAAGTGACTAATTTGCACCGTGCTAACCAGGTTCGCATTTTATAAAGCAATTAAAAAGGGTTTGTTTTTTTTATACACCACAAAAATGTCCGCTTTTATGATCACCACGGCACACCACAGATGGTGAAAATGATGATGAACCTGGCGCAAACCAGAGATGCAAACAATGACATCATCCGTGATAAAGTGCTTATTAATCACACGGAAATTGAATTATTCTATGACGTCCCCATAAATTTCAATAAATTCCTCTTAATCAGGAATGAAGACTTCAACGTCACAGAAATATCCAATGACTAACTCAGTTTCGACCAAAGCACTTAGGGCTTTAGTTGTCGTGTTCAAGTATGTTTCAAAAAAACGACAAAGTAGATAAATATTTGGAATAAGGCACAAATAGCAAGAGAAAAAAACGACTGTTAGAAAACAGGTGGACCTCGACATATGCGAGGTCCTTATGTCCAATTTCGTCAATATGAGACGTAAAACGTTCTCCCAGATGTTAGTTACATGCGATCAAATTTCGCTATAATGCGATTTTGTGTAGTAGTACACAAAATTTACACACAATTTTGCCGCTTTATGGGAATCTCGATATACGATTTCGATTAATGCCAGGTTTATGCAGAACATACACCGGCATAAATGAAAAACCTACAGTGATGTATTTGTATTTATTTATTGAGTCTACATCCCATAGGGACAATTGGTGATGATGGAGAATGATATGTACAAAGAAGGTGGTTGA
>JAQIWH010002913.1:0-22166 GCA_034695005.1 Cryptops parisi | reverse complement strand
TAGTAGGTGAATATATTTCTTATGGAGAAAGTAACGCCATCTAGTAAAGTAAGATATAAACTAACTTTGTAACCATTGAATATCACAAAATTCAACGTCCCCCCCCCCAAATAATAACACATACATACATAACGTAACAGTTTGTCTAAAATAACAACAAGACTGTAGTTACAAGTAGTGTTAGTACCATTTCATCGCCGTGTAAAAACTCCTAAATCCCAAATACCCAATAAACCACCAGCACACAAGACAAGATGTCTTGTTTCGAGTCTGATGGATTTTTAACTCGACCAGTCTTCTACAAACGTAGTAGCTACAGTTGTCGTTATTGTCGAAATGTCAGCTTTCATCCTTTATTTTCCATTTTTTTTTCTTCATAGACCTTTTGCTGTGTTTTTTTCTTTCTTCTTCTTTTCCCATACTGAATCTCTCCATTGATCCGACCAACTTTCTTCAACATTTAGAAGGTCATAAAATTCTTATTTCCTCCAAAGTGAGCCATCGGAGGGCGCTTTAGACCCGGCCAAGGTAGGGAAAGTAGTGGGGGATAAAAATCAACCCATGTTGTTATATGTCGCACAGTAGAATGGAGATACTTGGAAAAGAACTAAGAGACGAAAACGACCTACTCGTCGCTAATTGAAGCGCTTCTCTGCAACACGTTTCCACTTTTAAACCCCCTTTTCGTTGATGATCACCAGCGCAGCGTCAGAGTCATCTCAAAACCTCTTCGCTTTGCAATTGAAAAAAAATTTTTTTTTTTAAATCTTTAAAAATGACATAATTAATCTGTAGACAACGAATGCACTGCGTCTATTGTTCACACTACTGCATATAACGTCAAATTCTGTCTGTTTGTTCTACTATGACGAAAAAAACGGATGGACAAATTTTCACAAAACTTGCAATCTCTCTTGAGATGGATCCAATTTAGAAAATAAGCTAATGTTCAACATCTTTAATAACTTTTTACTTTTGGTCATTTTCTGTTGATCACCAGCGTCAACGTAATCTAAGCACCTCCGCGTTTGTCATTGAAAAGAAATTAAAAATATTGTATTTTAAATAATTATGTAGCATGTGATTACCGTAGTGTGTAGCCAACAAAATATATAGTAAACTTAGCCCATGTAAAATACTGATTCTGTCTGTTTGTTTGTGCATAATCTCCCAAAAAAACCGGTTCGATCAATGTCCATAAAATTTGCAACCCGTATTATGATTGTTTGATTCAATTTAAAACACAAGTTACATATATGGTAATAGTTCCGATCATTAAAATAGCGAAAGATATTTTGAACAGCAATTGATGTCAATAGTGGATTGAATTACTAAGACTTCAGTTTTAAAATTTTATGCCATTTTATTTTTGATGATTTTTCAAACCTTTCTTAATAATTCAATCCACAAGTTACACAGTAGATATTTAAACACCCTTTTTTATTGTATGAGCTGGCGAATGTGATAAGTTTGTCGCAAATAGAGTAAGAAATATACAATTGAAGGGCTCGGTGCAGTAACCGGGTAACTCCAATTTTTGTAACAGTGGCGCTAGCTCTGCTTAGAACAACAATTGTGAGAGTATTTTAGCCAATCTTTTTTTACTACCCTGTTATTATACGTTTTATCTGTGTTACTATTCACAAGTTTCTAAATTTGAGTTTTCAATTTGTACCACGGGTGGCGCAAGGAGCGGCCGCCATTACATGAGTGTTGAAAAATTTAAATCTACTATCCACATCGCTGGAGACCATACACTTTGGCTGGAGACGAAACATGTACAAACGTACACACAACAACAACACAACAACAACACTCATGTAATGGCGGCGATACCGGCGGCGATACCCGTGGCGCCACCACCGGATTTGACCATGAACCCTCCTTGGAAACTTGTGAATACGTGTGATTTGAAAAATGGAACTGTTGAAGATGAAAAAAAAAATCGGATTGAACCAAATGGTTCATGCAAATTTTAAAAATGAAGCTACCTGGTTAATGCACCGAGCCCTTCATATTTGTGAATGCTAAATAACTCGCGATTATTGACAAAGTTATTATTATAACTGTGTTATAATGTACGTTTACGTAACAAAATTTGTTTTGAACCCACCAAACGAAAAAAGTTGAAACTTCAACGTGAATATTTCTGTAAAAAAACTTTGGAAGAAATAAACCGTAATGCTTATTAAAAAATCGTCGTATTCACACTTTCCCCGAGCAACAAGGGTACTTTTGTTTGCAAATATTTCATAACGTTGAAAAATTCAATGTATTAAAGGTGTGCGCAAGAAATGATAGTGCCACGAAAACGTTATTGAGAAATTTATGCATTTATGCGTTTAATCCTTTTTCCCAAAAAAAAAGCAACTAAATAAAACACTCGACTCATAAAGGTAACCGCCAATCTCAGTGAAAGGGGATTAAATTCCACCCCGGTCTAAATAAAAACACCTTCAAAGTAAAAATGACACACGGTATAAAGCTAAAGGGAAGAAAAGGGTTAAAGGAAAATATTACCATATTTGCGTTTCCAGTGATCCATTAACCTGTGTAATTTGGGCCAGCTGCCATAATATTTGGCAATCACTCGTTCTCATTACCAAATCACATCACGTAGACAGCTGCACCGACCATGCCAGACAGAACAGCTAGCTTATAATCTCTTTCCTATTTTTTTCCCCTCAAAATTTTTTTTTCATCTTTATATAAGGTCCAAATTTCATCATTTCGTTCTTCTCCATATACATTGGGTTGCGCATCAACTCGCGAATTCAACGTCATGTGGGTGCAATCTCAAAGGAAGCGTCACTTTCTTCCCTTCCAATGCACTCACCCTTCGCTTTATTTTTCTATCACGCACATGTTTTTAAGAGGGAGAGACTAAAGAGAGAGAAAAAAATAAACTGGTGACAGCCCCCACAACGAATGACATCCTTTTGCAATTGATTACGAAAGAGAAGTTTGAAAATAAAAATTGGGGAAACACATCAAGATTGCAAAAGATGTTAAATGACCCGAACCTATTCTTTGCAATGGGGTCCGATGTTTACTCCGAGTCAAAAGTGTTTTAGTTTTGAAAAGCTATCAATAATGAAGTGATCGTTAAGGTTACCGAGACTACTTTTCTATGAATGTGTATTGAAATTTTTTTATTCTCAATCACTCTACCATATTGTTGTTAAGTGATACCAAAAAATGAATATGAGCACTGAACAGAGTGTTTACCATGACTGTGATTTTGTTAAACAGGTTAAAATGTTATAGAGTTTCTTGGTGAATTCCGTATAATTAAAAAATAAAAACAAAGCATTGTCAATCTGATGTCAAAAGTGTTACAACAAATCAATGATGAAAACTATTTTTATACGCGTAAAATTAGCTACACTTGTGAGTTTGTGAGTTCGTTAGTCCATGAGTTTGTGAGTGAACGTATACTGCCATCTACAGATGTTATGGTAATACTAGTATATAGCCGTCAAAGCGACGGAAAGTTTCAAAATTATTTTTATGCAATTCATGTTACTTCGCAACATTCGTTACAGTTATTCACTATTATAACTGATATTGCTTCGCAATATTTTTCACATTCTGGTCGGAATAGTCAGCTGCTTCATTTGGTTTGGTCGTTTTCTTTCACTCGTCTTACTGTCTCAGGGGAATGTCCTAGTTAGAGTGTGAGTGAACTTAACCATTCATACAGTCTTTTCACCACATGTTTAAGAGGTGAAGCAAAGGGGAAGAGGAAAAAAGCTGACCCTTCTGCATTCCAAAAAGCGCACACACAAAGAATGCGAACACAACTAAGCCAAATATTAAGTAAGATACTGTATCAGATGTTAGTACTGTATCAATGTATCGAAAATTGCATGAAGCAAGAACCCCATAAATGAAAAACTGCATAAGTCCAATGTAAAAAAAAAATCGCATAAATCGATTCGAAAATTACATAACTCGAAAATGGAATCTGTCACAAACTCGCATAAATCGAATATCATGTTACTCAAAGATCACATTAATCTAGAATCGCATGAATTGAATTTCGCATAAATCGTAAATGAAATTACTCAAAACTCGCATAAATCGAATAACTCAAAGATCTCAATTTGCATAAAGTGAAACTATATATAAAGCGCATTCTTGAAAAGCATTTTAACGTACTTGTTTTTAATTTATTAAAACAGGTATAAATATAGTGAAACCTGCTCAAGAAGATAATACTCAAGACGTTCATTATACTTAAGAACTAAAGGGAGAATTTATAAGTACCGTACTGAATACAAAGAAAAAATCGTTGCCTTGACGCCAAAACGTTTATAAAAGAATGGTATAAAGAACCCTTTTAAAAAGATTTTCCCTCAAAGGTTTTGAAAAGACTTTTTGCTTGAGTATAGATTAACTGATCTTAAAATTTCCCCTAACGTATAAATATACTGAAATAAAAATAATAAATAAATAAATAATAATTTCATATACAGAAATTTCTAAAAAGCTTAGTAAACAAACTACGTCGGACAGTTCCAATGTAAGGATCAACATTTAAATCTTTCATACGTGGACAAGCTCACATACAATAGGTAAAAGAACGTTGTCGTCACTTATATACCCCTGCATGAAATCGCATAATAATGAAATGTTCTAATATGTAAACGAACATCGATTTCTTTCGTCACATAAATCGTATAAATCGAGAACTCGCATAAATCGAGATCACACTATATTTTTTAACCGCAAAACTATGATTCCCTCTATTTCTATTTTCTAACTAATTAAAATTCTTACTATTAAGCTTTGTTAGCGGCCTTTTCTATTCATTTGGCAATGTCACCAAAACTCATTTTTTCATGGCACGTTAAAGAAGCGCACGATTCATGACCAAGCAGTTTTTGCACTACATACTATACTGAAAAAAAGGCCTCCACTAAGACCTTACTTTCTTTCTTTGTAATTACTCGCACCAATAAATAAATAGTGCCACCAAGATTGAGTATTTGCATCTATTTTACACACACACACACTTGAACAGAAAAAAAATAAATAAATAAAAATAAATGAAAATAAAGAAGAAAAAAACATGTAATAAATTGAAGCGGTTGCCATTTATCTTAGACAGCGCCAATTTGGAACAAAGGAAGAATTTGGGAACAAGAATGATATGTATGTGGAGTTAAATCTAAAGGGACTTAGTAGCATTTTCCCAACGTTTAATCATCCATCATTAGACACAAGTCAGTTGAAAGAAAAAGGAGATGAAAAAGAAAAGTCTCCAGAGTTGACTTTGGAGTTGATGACTAGCATTTCTTTCAATGGTATAACTTGGGCTTAAGGCCAAAAAGATTTTCTAAGAAAACCTGGTCATCAGCTGTGATGGAGTGAAAGTGAGAGAGAATGAAAACGACAGCACCAACCAGGGTGGTGGCTAAAACGAGGAAAAGATGAATGAACGTCACATTCTAAACAGTTTTCGAATGCCACAGACGTCGTTTTTTCTCCCCCATCTGTATAAAGTTCGTGCGCCTTTTTTCTTGGAGAAGATATTAAGTGACTTAAGATACCAAAGAGGGTTCGGAAGTAAGCAATTGATGGCAGTTGGAAAAACTTAAATACTACTACTTTTTTTTTTTACGCCTTTTGATGGATTGTTTAAAGTGTTTAATTTCGTGATGAAGAAGAAAAACAAACACCCCACCCCTTCTCAAAGTTAATGATAACAGTACTTATTTCTTTAGTTACAACAACGCTATTTACTATGTTATTACTACCACCGCCATTACTCGTCAAAACATAGTTTCATTCTATTCAAACGTATAATTTTTGAATCATCACGAGCAGATTTAATAATAAAAAAATCGCATAAATCGAAAATCACATGTTTCACTAACTTTATAAAGTGATTGAACATCAAAGTCTTAGAAACGATAGTACTGAAAATACTAGATTTATGCGACAAATTACGTTTTTTTTTAAACGAAAAGTTGAAATCGCAGATATCAAAATTTCCATAAAGTTTCGCTGTTCTGTTCTTTGTGCAACTACCGTGCAGAATAGCTTACTTTTTCTCGCATACAAATTTTTTCGCACATTACGATCATTTCTTATAATAGTAAAAATCACATATAATATCTTTATAAATCGCATAAATCAAGTACAATCTTTATATTCGTCCAAAAAAATTTATATTATTGCGTTGTTAAAATTTAAAGTTAACAATAGATGCATTTATTGAATCACCCCATACATTTAAATCACGATTTCAATATTTAAATAAGCATATACAGTGTCTGTATAAATATGTCATGTTTTGGCTCATCCTGTACAAACATTTATCATTAACATAAAAATTATCTTCACAGTGTAAACTATAATATGTAAACTGGTATACGAGATTCATATCAATATACCATATAAAAACAAATGTATAAAATCACAATTTTTTTATTCACCCTGTATATTACAAAAATACATATCGTATATGTAATCAACCATATCTAAAAATTATAAATTACAATAATGAAGTTGGATTACGTTTATGAAGGATAATTTTAGACAACACGTCATAAAAACTTCAATATGAATCGCCCTTGATATTTAAAAGAGCTAAAAAAAGTTTTGTTTTGTTTATAAATATTTTCATCGCATAATCAAACATCTAATCAAATATAATCAAACATCTGTATATGGCTATCTATACAAAATATACCCCCTCACGTGAATAACTTTTCTTTCAGAAAAGCAAACTATGGACATTGCTCTGTTGACATTTTCAAAATTAAAAACACAGCAGGCTAACAAATTCAACTATGACCACTACACATAAAAAAAAAACTCAACCCTGTACAATATCTAGATAAGTGACAGTACTGACAATTTTGCTTGACTTTCAGTACAAGAAGCTCTAACAAGTCAGCTATAAAAAGTTAACTGTGTACAAGCACTTTTTTCATACCCACCACCGGAAGTCAATAAAAACACCCTCTTTTATAGACATTACGATGAAGAGATGACAAGCGAGACCGAGATAAGTGTGTGCAAGTAAAAAATAGATATGTACTAAAAAAAAAACACTATAGAGTTTGTGTTCTTAACAAACGCAAACAAACGACAAAATTTGAGTAATGAAAGCGACCTTCTTATGTCGTCAAAGAATTTCATTCCGAGAACACACTTGCAACACACTCACACCTACACTCATACGCTATTTTTAAGACCTTAGTAGTAAGAAGAAACACTCAACTTTATGAAAAGTTCTTGTCAAATTTTCAACCCCCCAAAAAAAAAGTCACTTAAACAAGTCAAAAATAGAAAAAAAACAAAACCAAGAGTCACCCCATCTATCACTTTGTCACATTGTTTACATTTGGTTTTAAGTACACACAACGAAAGTCTAATTAAAGGATTTTAATCCTTTGGAAATAAAATCGAAAGTTTCTTAATTTCTTTCTTTTGTCAATAGATGAAGACGAAATTAGATTAACTTCTCTGTCATTTATTTTCTTCCTTTTTTTTGTGTATAATTTCATTTAATTTAATTTTGCACTGATATGTTCTATTTCAGTGAAAGGATTTAAGTATCGATTTCATAATAATCGATTCTAATGCAATAAAGTTGAGAATTTTTTTTTTTAAAATTTCATAATCGTTGGCGATTAGCGACTAATTGAATTGTTGACGAGTTCAATTAATTTTCCTAATTAATCGCGGACAAGTTCTTTCGAGTCGCCGGAAAGGTCATTACACTCAAAATGACGAAAAATCGTTCGTTTTTCTTTGGGTGGTTATTTTTAATAATGAATTTCGTTTGCATTGAGAAAAAATGGAACTGATGATGCAAATCAGAGTACGAAATAATAACGTCAACATTAACTTTTAGATTCAAAGTTTTGGTGCAAAATCATAATACAAACGTTTGATGCAGAAGCATAAAGGTCTCCTGTCACACACAATTTTTGTTGGCTGAAACCAGCAATTTTTTGTGAATAACTGTGACGTCAGCTTCTTGCCAACAGGTTTCCATTGGTTAGTCAGGAAGCTGATTTTACATTTGTTTACAAAATTTCTTGACTTTCTCAACACAAACTGTGTCGTGACAGTAGGCCCGAATGCAAAATCTTGAAAACTCATTATTCCAAAATCAAAAACATAATGCAAAACCAATATTAGATAATGGTGAAAAATCGTGGTCAAATTTTCATAATGTAAAATCACAGTATGAATCTAGAAGTAAACCCATCATTAATAACGAAACATTGTAATTGCACGTTTACCTTTTAATAATATTAAAAAATGTTTGTTTGTTTGGTAGCACGTGAAACAATGCTGTGATTAAAAATATATTTTGAAAGTTGTTTTTTAAATCTTGGGGTTTAAAATAAGTTAAAAATGAGCTATGTTATACAGTACTCAATTTGAACTTAATCTGTCAGTGTTTAAATTTTAATAAAAAGCTCTCACACCTCGTATTCTACCACTGTTATAGTCAAATGTATAGTTCCTACTTTTCCCACCTTATTACAAATTTCAGTATTTTTAACTGCTTCACACTTGTTAAATAATGTTTAAATTCAGTGTTACGTTGCTAAAAAACAGTAAACGGTTTCAATTAGACTAGTATATTTATAGTTACGCATGGTGAAATATTATAGTATTGCAGTAAAACCACCAGTTCAAAAGAAAAGTTATAGTGCCTTTGTCGAATTGTCTGGGGTCATAAATGATTGCATACAGTGTATGGGTTTTAAGTATAATTTCATAAATTATACTTTATTTATTATATTATACCACCATTTTAGATATCATAGCACCTACAGTACATAGGACTTTTTACAGTGGTGGTAATTCCATTGACCTCGCATTGTTACAAATCTGAAATTGTATTTTTACATTGAAAAACTGGGAGTCGTAGCTACCGAGTCATATTGTAGCCAAGGGTCCATTTAGTTAGAATCCACTGTTGTTTTATTTTATTTCCAGCAATGCGACCGAAATAAAAAATTGAAACAATAGCCCTCTTAAAAACTTGAAGTAGATCACCTGTGTAGTGCAGGGTAGTGATACGCTATCCTGCAATTCACATCATCTAACGTTAACACACCACACTGGAACACCAATTGCGACATTGCTGTGGCAAGTGAACGGCATGTTGAAACATTGTTATGGCAACTGAGTACAAGGAAACAAATGTGGGCATTCTGATTTTTTGGCCACCCAGAATTTTACATTCTGTCCAAGTGTCCATGACAATCTGTACAAACGACTGTAGGTTTGCGTGGTTATGGAGAGTGGCCATATTGAACCCATTGTGTAAACATGTACGTCACTTGCCACAACAATGTTGCGACCGATGTTCCAATGTGGTTTGCTATGTCAGGTGCTGTATGATTGCAGGACACTGTATCACTATCCTGCACTACACAGGTGATCTACTCTAAGCTTCTAGGGGATCTATTGTTTCAATTTTTATTTCGATTGTATTGTTGGAAATAATAAAACAACAAAAGATTCTGACTAAATGGCACACTGCCTACGGGTTTCTAAATATGATATGGTAGCTACTACTCATAGTTTCCAATATAACTACGCGGTTCCGATTTGTAACAATGCGAAATCAATGAAAATACCTCATTGTAGAAAGTTCTATCAAGGTGCTGTTATTTTCCAAATTGAACATTTTTATTGAAATAACCGTTATTCTCACGGAACCGTATTCGAGACTCACTCTGTATAGACCTACTACAATATTTATTTAGTTTAGTTTATTAACTTTGTCCTATGGGGACATAAACTACGCAAGCAACAATATATAAATTATCATTAACTAATATAAAAATTAATACAAAACAAATATGAATCGCATATAAACACAGTATATTACTCATACACGTATATGTTTGTTTTTATTGGTTCCAATTAATTTACACCCACCAAATTTTCACATTCCAAAAATAAATAAATAAAATTTACAAACTACAGTTTTTGCTCTAAAACTTTTTACCCGAACAAAAAAAAAGAATGTTTCTAAAAAAAATAGTTTATAATAGAAACAAGCTTTAACATAGTTTGTTACACGAGTGTAAGGCGAGTATTGTGTTATTCTTCCTGGAGGGTCTTTAAAACAGGATGCAAAGATGTTTTTTATACATTGAACAGCGTAACAAAAATGGCTTCCATATGACGTGACAACAGAAGAGTAACACACAAAAAAATTATTTAAACTGAAAAGAAAAAGCAGAAGCAAAAGTGCGCTACTAATTTTCATTCGTATGGAAGACGTTAATGTCACCCTCCAACAAATTTACGACATGAATTTTTAACTAAAAAGAGATTGTTTGTTCTTATTATTAGTTGATGTCTCACGTGGAAACGAACCAAAACCATCTGCCTAGTTGATTTATATACATTGAAAGTTTGCCATTTTCTTGCTGAAGTATGAAGAACAATCGAAGTTTTGTATAGTGTATATTTATACAAAAACACATTGGAATTTGTCAAAATCATTAGAATGCATTCGCAAGATGTATATTAAATAAAAATTTGTTTTACATCCCGGTTTACAATTCAATTACAATTGAGTTACTTATTAAAAGTTTGTCAAATTACTTATAATACATTATATTACGAATGCTTTGATACGATTAAACATCTACTTAGTTACTTCTACACATACACAAACACAAGTATATTGAAGAATTCTAAGTCTGTAGAATACAGACTGTATATTTCATATCATTGTATTCTGATAAATTTTATTTTGTCTCACCCTGTATTGGCTTATTAAAACAAGCACATTAAAATGTTTTTTTAAGCATGTTGTAGGACCTACTCTCATATACTGTATGTACATACATAATGTAAAAAATCCAATTTTGATTATTTTACGTTTCGATTTATGCGAATTTAAATTAGACGATCGTTGAATAGTTCGATATTTGATTTATGCGAGTTTTGAGTGATTTTATTTTTGATTTCTGCAAATTTTCGGTTTATTTATTTATTTATAGATGCAACTATTTTTACATTGGACTTATGCGTTTTTATGCGAAGGACTTATGCGGTTCTCGTTTTGTACGTTTTTTAGTACATTAAACTATACAGTATTATCCTCATAAACGAATGTAGATGGCAGTACCTATACGTTAAATTTCTAGCTCAAAAACTCATTCACTCACTCACAAGTAAAGCTAATATAAAGAGTCTAAAAATTATCGACAATTTTGTCAACTTCTCAAAAAATGACATCATTTTTGTTCGCATAGTGTCACCTTTTGTGTCATTTTTGGAGGAAAAGGTCACCGGAAGTTGAGGTGGGTCGCCAAACGGAAGAAGAAAAAGACTTGGGAGCAATGGCGACTCGAAAGCTTTGTCGAAAACGAGGTAGAAAATCATCGCCATTAATGGGTTTTAGCGGATTGTTCACTAGCTGACCCCTTGTCGAAGAAAAGTTACTAACGAACTTGTGGGGGAAAAAGAAACAGGAGGATGAAAAAAAAAAAAAAAACCACGGGAGTTTTCATCGTTAAACGTTTTATGTTTCCGACTTTTGGTAAAACTGAAAAAGCCCCAAGGAGCAATTTCCAACCTTACGCTAACAAAAGGATCATCTACAAAAGAGTGGCCATATTTTTTTTTGCAACTCTAAGCTTAAAGATATACTACGCCTTTCTAAGCCTTCAAGGCATTACCCTTGTACAGATAAGTCATAAAATGCTATTATGATCGCAACTTTATTAAGCAAAAAGGAAACACTCAATGTCTTGGAAATGAATCATTACCTAAGTAAAAGTTTCTCAAGTTTAATTTTTTAATGCTCAAAATACTAATTTTCTGAAATAAAAAATTGAAGTTAAATATATGTTGTACGTGAATACATACTTGTTTTTTTCAATTAAAATCAATTTTTTTTCTTTGTACAAAAATATTTTTTTAAAAATGAATAGTTAATTAATTAAACAAATGTCTCTTCTTACACAGAAGAGAGCGGCTTTTTTTTTCTAATTAATATAATAATAATCCAACAGAAAACTTTTCGAAACGTTCTTACTTAATTACGACAAAAAAAGTTTCTAGTTTCTATATGATTAAATTTGAACAGTAAAATCTACATTTTAATGAATTTTTTGGTAAAACTTTAGTATATGACCTATGAAGTTTCTACTTAAACCTATATGTACTATATATCTGAGCATACAATATATTATGGGAAGCCTTAAAATATTCAGCTTCACTGGCGGAAAAAAAGAGAAAAATTAATAAAAGCTACCAAGATTCAGCTGAACCCAACAAACAGTATATGCACACAACTATAACAATACAAGTACCGGTACTATATAGTCTTATCTGTACCCTGCATAATATACGCTATAGATTATAATACACATTCATAGTAAGGGAAACTCTTGTACCTTGGAATGTCTTTTACCTAGGGACATGACCCTTATGATTCCATTGAAAACACTAAACACCAAGCCTGTAGTGCTATGCTCATTAAGTAGCCCATCCACCGTGTTTATTTCAATGCGATCGGCCGAAGTGTTTGACCACTACACGAAAAATTCAGTTGTTTTGGTAGTAAAAGTAATCATAGTCAGTTAAATAGTGACCCAACTACCGATAGATTTAAATTTGACTCTTGAATGTAATAATAGTGTATTATAATACACTAAGGCTTACATAATTATAAGGCTTACAATACAACCAGGCGCAAAGTTCAATAAATGCAGTAATATTTTAAGTAATACCCCATGTTGAAGCTTAGGTTATATCTTGTACCTTGAGAAACCGACTCATTTTGTACCTTGAGACATGTCTCAAACAGTGATAAACATGATGGTCAGGTCCCAAACAGTGATAAAGATAATGGTCCTTGCATTTTAAGTTGCTAGATAAGGAATACGTCTCTTTTTTTTTGTCCATCAAGTATTTTTTCATTTGTTTTCTTTTTGGTATCTCTGGTTCTTTGAAACGTTCAACTTAAAAATAAATAAATAAAATATCAAGTTTAATAAAAAAAAAAAATCAGCATATTTCTACGTGGGCTCCATCTCATGTGAGCTACATCTCTCCAAATGCATAGAAACAATAAGAAACTCTGTGTATGGCTTTACTTTAAGCATAGCCAGTCCAGTAGCTCGCATCTTTTCTGAGGTGACCCAACTTGGCGTTGAATGACAACAGCACCCCCAACGGTGGCTCGTGAAACAAGCTAAAAATTTAGACACAAATTTGAATTCCTCTAGTACGTTGGAGACTCTTCAAACATGATAATAAATTATTTGTCTGTTTTTAAACACATCACACAATTAGGGCATTACGACGTAAACACCTTGTATAATTAGTTATACAGTGAGTCCTCGACTTACGGCGGATTCGAGTTACGCGGATTCATAGATACGCGGTTAGTTCCAGCTGAGTGTCACTCGCCATTTTGTGTTTATATAGATTGTCTATAATATTTTTGTCCGTATTCTGTATGTTTCTGTAGTAATATAACTATGGAGACTGAAGTAATTATTATTAAATCAACATTTATTTGACATTTTATTAACCTGACTTTTATTGGAATACATTTTTTGTACTAATTCCTTTGGGATGCAATAAACTTATCTACCTAGCTACATGAACATAATTTGAAACCACTATATATGTGAAAAAATACATCGTATTATCGTATTTAACTACAGTTCGACTTACGCGGTTTTCGACTTACGCGGAAACCTCCGGAACGTATTAACCGCGTAAGTCGAGGACTCACTGTATTACATTACATAATGTACGTAGTGTTACATTATGCTCACGTAGTATTTATAACTGTTATGCGTATTATAATTGTATACACAAGTCACCAGAAACGAACAAACAAACCCATTCATTGTTATGATTGACGAACAAAATCTCTTTCTTATACTGTACTGTCTGCCTTTCAGTAGAAAAATTTCCAGGTGGTAAAGCAACCGTCAGATGAAAGTAGATACATCTTGAGTAATAAAATGGACTGGGACATCCAATTGAGTCTGTCAATAGATGACAGGCGTTGTCATTTTCTCTAAGAAAAGGCTCCCCCCTTTTGCTCCGTGCCCTTTTCCTACTCTCTCGTTCCTTGTTGTGTATCGACTGTGATTGCACTACACTCTAAATTAATGGCACGTGACACCGATTGTCACAGCCCCCTTCTGATGCTGTTTCATCTTCCACTACTTCCCATTATCCATCGACCACCGTTCTTTATCCCCCCCCCTTTCTCCTCAACTCCCTTGCAAACGAAAAACCAAAGCTTTTATATCATCTGAAGATCTATCTATCGATTCTTTTGTAGTTTAATAACAGTGCAAAAAAAAAACTAAACTTTTATTTTAGTAAAAATAAAATTGTTTTACAGTTATTTTTTGTCAAATGTTAAAACTTTGAAAAAACATTAAAAATTCCATTTTTACATGTTTTAATCATAAGTTTGTCCAAGTTGAAATATGCGAAATAACAATTTTTATACGCTTTATTTTAGCTTCACTTGAGTGAGCGAGCGAGCTGGGAATTGAACATATACTGATAATAAAAAGACGTTTATAATAATATACTGTATAGTCAAAAAATCGTATAAAGTGAGAACCACATAAAATTGAAAAGCACGTAAGTCCAATGTAACAAAAATTGCACGAATCGAATAAAAAATTTCAGAAATGAAAAATTGAATTATTCGAAACTAGAATAAATTGAATATCACATTACGCAAAGTTTACATTAATCTAGATTCTTGATTCACATAATCAAGATTTTCATAAATTGAAATTCGCATAAATTGAAACTTGCAGAAATTGAAAATGGAATCACTCAAAACTTGCAGAAATCGAATATCGAATAACTCAAAGATCGAACATATCTAAATTCGCATGAATCGAAACTATATATAAAGCGTATCCTTAAAAAGCATTTTAATGTACTTGTTTATAACATGTACACTTGTTATTTGAAAACAAGTGACACTTTCACTAACAGTCACAGTTTAATAGTATATATATAAAAGGAGGTTATGACATGAACTGTATACATTTTGAATACACAATTGCATTAATACTGAATGACAGTCTAACTATCGTCCAACGTCGGACTACCTTAAATTATCGTTCAAGACAGGAAGCGGAAATCGCCCGCAGTGAAAGTGCATCACTTTCTTCCTTATAGCTTGTTAAATAACATTACATACTAGTTGTGCTTCTTGAATTTGACGTGACTAGAGTAGCTTATGTAACAACCACAAATAAAATTAATATATATACATATATACAGTACATACACACTTAAACAACGATCTTTACACGGAAGACTCAATGTACATTGTACAAGTAATAAAAACGTCGTCTAAAAACACATATTCCTGAAATCCTTATATTCTTCAAATCCTCACTAAAAGTGATATCTAAATTCCATACAAATTATTTCATATAATAGCTAAACCGCAATATATATATATATTAAATTCGCATACAATCGAGTACTCCTTGTGCTACTGAAATTGTAAAATAAAAATAGGAAATAAATAGTAGTGTGCAGGTTATTTCATCCCCAAATAAACAAGGTGATGGAAATGGAAAGAGAAATGTTGTATTCGGAAGGAAATCAATCCCTGAGGGGTAGTTGCAAGGTAGGGGGAAGTGCTAATAAGACCCAGCTCTCAGTCTATTTAATATTCATCAACTGGGAATACCCTTAAGCTTGAGGGCGATACTGTTAACTCCAGAAATTCACTTTACTTTTTCCAATATTCCACGGCACAAAGTGTTGCAGTGTTGTGTACTATTTTAAACTTTTACTTGTCTCTGCGAGCTGCGTTACAAATGTAATATTTAATATACTACAATTATAGTACAATACGTAAATATTCCACATTATAGATGATTGATGGTGAATGTTAAGCAGTAGTGATTGGTAATTTGGAATTGGTATTGAATCCTAATCGCATTTATTCAATTACCTTCGAAATAATCATCCTCGTAATGACAGTTTATTAAACGTTCCATTTAATTACCTTTGAAATTAATAATCGCTCTTATTGTGTCGTTTATTCCGCTTAGTTTCACTTGATTCATAATTGCATACCTCTGAAAAAAAAAGTCCATTTTAATGTATGGCACGTGAATGCTGCTTGACATTTCAATTAAACTATATAATCACGTGAAATGTAGTGTTTTTACACCAAAGACGAGCGAAACTTTTGACAAATAATTTTTGGCAAATTTTATAAAATTTTACTATCAAAATTTACCATTAAAACTGGTATACATCATCAATTCATAAAAAAATGTTGGTCACTCAGTGTTTTTCTTTATCCAGGGTGTTCCAAGTCCCCATACATGGAAAATGTGCTTTTCATCAGAGATCATTCAAAAACAGTTTGACCAAATGAACTTATACAAGATGTCCAAAAATCTTCATACATAGGAATATACAGCACTTTTTGAAAACGTAATTGTGTATCACTTATAAAAGTTAAAAAGAAATACCTAGAAAACATATCACTGATGTATGTTTGAAAACCACACCCTGTAGTGTAGTTTTCAATTTAAACATTAACTAAGCCCAAAATTACAAGCTAAACAAAAAATTTCCAACTTTTGATTTAAACGTTATGAACTATATAATATTTAGGTTAATAATTGTAAGAACATCAATTGAACACTTTTAACAAATTCGATCGGTAAATATCTCATAATATTTTCACTTCACTTTAAAGTACATACCGGTAATTGAATAAAGTTTTGCATTCAAGTGAAAGCAAGAGCTACCACCCATTACATTATTTGAAAATAATTTATTTCACCCTAGAGAGAAAATGTTCGCGTCACTTTGCGTTTTTGTTTAAAAATATAAACGTATCACAAAAATGTTCACAGTAGACAGACAAGCTTTGATATTCCAATTTCCAACTCATCTTGAACCTAATTCGTTCCCATCAAATTCATCAGCGACGCTTTATCAACTTGGCAATTTCCAAACCACACACTCTCAAAACAAAATATTTGTAAAAAAAAAAACATAGCGAACTTAAGCAATGTCGATAACGTCAGTTCCCATGCATCTAATTTTATACAGGATGATATTCAAAGGCTATCCGGAAAAAAAAAACATGGAGGCAAAAGTGCAGAAGCTTCAGAACAGACAAGCCGCAAGAGCCTTCGGTATGATTAATGTATCCATCTGCAACGCTGAAGATGAAACTTCTTCACGTTTTAGCATTACAAAAATAAAAATTTAAAGTGGTGTCTTATCATATATTTTTACCCCCCTCTACTTTTTTTTGCATTTAGTGTGGTATTATCGGTCTTTTTCCCCTTTAAACCTTGAATTCCATTAACTTAGGGTTATCGGTTGAAGTTCGTCTATTTTTAAGCAGATTCGCATATGTAAAGCTTTTCTCAATGGAAAGTCTGTCTTTCAAATGAACGGGGGAAAAAATGACACACAAAAAAAGATTACTAATGTCTTTTGATGTAAAAATAGTGAGCGTGCTAATCTATATTTTTTTTAATGATTTAAAAAATAAAGTTTATAAATAAGTAGGCTTACGTTAAAAATGCTAAATATTCATTTTTAATTTCTGCGTGTTTTCATTTATGCGAATTAAAATTTATAGAATATGAATAATTGGATATTCATAATCATTCGTGCATGTTTTGAGTATTTTCATTTTTGGTGTCTGCAATTTTTGATTTATTCTTTATATATACGTATTTTTTTATATATGGGACTAATGCGGTTTTTATTTATGCGAAGGACTTATACGGTTCTCATTTTATGTGTATTTTAATCCATTGGACTACTGTATATAGTCATAAACGACTGAAGATGGCAGTATACGTTAAATTCTCACAAACTCACAAGTGAAGCTAATATTAAGAGTATAAAACTAATTGTTGATTCACGTGTTTATCTAAATTAAGTATTTGTAAAGTCAGTAGTTATAGTTGAATTTTTTTTCTGTAATTAATGCAAATTCAAAAGAAAATTAGGAAAATTTCAAAAAATGTTTCTGCTTTAATAATGATTAATAACACGGTTATTAATAATGACAGAAAAAAACTTTGAAAGAAAAACTTTTAAACGAAAAAAAAAGTTATTAAATTCGAAAAATCTAAGCTTCTTTAGCATTGGAAATTAATAGGTAATGTTTCAAGCTAGTTGTTTATCATGCTAAGTTTTTTAAAGTGAAATTATTTATTAATTGAGTGAACTTGTATAATGGGTATTGGCATTCACAGGAAGTCCCATGAATCGGATATTACAGATTTACTGTTTGAAACTTTTAATACTGAAATTATTCAATCGTTTTACACTTGTGAATACTGTTTAAATAAATCATACGCATTTATAAGATCAAATTCAAATGTGTAACAGCCAGTCTACAGGGTGTCAGTGAAGGCCGCCTGACCTTTTTAATGTGGCAAATGATGGGCAAGCGGAGCAATTTGCAAACAACTGTGACATCATCCTTTTGCCGACCAGTTTTTGTTGGTTGGGGAAAGAAGCTAATGTCACAGTTGTCAACAGATTGCCCGTGTTGCCATACCTAAAATTGTGCAACTTGTTTTCTTTGAGCATATAACCATATTTAAAATGTCTTTTTATTTACACAATGTGTCCAATACAATTCGTACAAAAATTCAAACTTATCAGAAAACTTGTATTATCATGGTCATGATATCTGATTATGCCATCATTATGTGCATGAGACATAATAAAGGCACTAGACAATTGCAAGATTTATACAAGCAAGTCATCGGTTTGTACGAGAATTACGTTCTGTGCAAACCTTGCATATATTGAAATCCACAAATAAACAAAGTCACTTGTGCACAACCAAACAAAAACGCATAATAACAATTTTTTTTTTGTATAGCGAGCATCTTACGGGATTTTATTGCTGCACATAATACAGAAATAACATGTGAAAAACTAGCATAAATCGAGGACTGCATTACACGTACAGTACGTAATTAATAAAATAGAGTATGCAGTAATTATGAATTCCATTACAAATAAATACATTTATACGTTGTAATTGTATTTATTCATACAATGTATAAAATACAATAGAATACAAATACGTGTGTATAAAGTTCTTTGATCACTATTACGTCATTACAATGTAAAAGTGATCATATACACAAATGCTAGGTTATTTAAAAATACACACAATTACTTAATAAGTTCCTTATAACCCTTTACAACAAAATATTCAATCAGACCGGAAGTTCAGTCAACGTTATCCACCATATGGCACAATCATGAACCGAATAATCCGCCCGGTTTGTAGTGTGTGTTGGATAGGATAAAATGGACAGGAAAAGCGAATGAGAAAAAGGCGGAAATAACGTAAAATTGAACTGACGTTCCAAAACGTGTTGGAGGATAAACTTCAGTGGAATGTTGGGAGGGAGGGGAGACCCTATACACTTGGAAATGAAAACTGGCGCAAGTGCTAAAAGTGAGCTCTTTTCAGCCGGTTTATCTTTATTCCAACCAAACGCAGAGCATTTGCTCACCCTTCACAATCTAATCGAAATTTAACGCCCAGATTACATCTGTTGAATTATGCATGGTTAGTGTATACGTATGGCGAAGTGCTTTTATTTATGACCGAAGCCGATCGCCAATGGTTTCCGGATGCTTTATGGAAAACCGGCCTATTCGTTATTTGACTGCGAGCCAAAGTTCGACTGGCGGAGGCTTTACTGCAGTATATGCTACTCACTTGGCCAGTTTGGATCGGATCTATCGATTCGGGAATTGCCAAACTCGAGATAATAGTGGAGACCCGATTTTAATGCACGGAGAGCTTAAGCCTCCATATACACAAACCACCCAATGAATCGGACAGCCTTCCTGCTGAGGGGTTCCGAATTTGAAATTTTCCTAACTAAATTCTGTTACAACTCCAAAAAACTTCGATTATATTCTGTTCGAGGATGTTCAAATGTTTTCAATGAAAAAAAAAAATTTCCAAAATTTTATTCAAGCAAAAAATATTGGTACTATTTTTCGGCCCGATTGGCACTTAAGTACAGTGGAGCGTCAATTATCCGAACGTCGGCTATATGTAAAAGATGAGTTATTCGAACCGCGGTAATCGAGTAGATGTGCAAGAATTGCGCTTAAATGTATGCCAGTCGTGTACTGTATATTGGATAGTGTGGATAATGTGTATTTTTAGAATAGATAGTGTTCTGATATTTATTTTACTTTCCTACAGTTAAATGAAATGCTAAAAACGGAAGCGAAAGCGAACACTATCATTCATGAAAGACAATAACTGAAAAGCCAAGAAAACTTGATGATTTTTAAATTTTTTGTAAAATACGTATCTAATATGTATGTAATAAAATATAAACGTACAGTATGCTGTACTCGTAAACGATTTTTTATTTTTATATATGCACATGAACTATCAAAGTCCGATTATGCGAACAAATCGGTGTTATGAACACCCATGGCTCCCAATTAGTTCATATAATCGACGCTCTACAGGACTGTAATCGTCTTTGTTCACTGTAAACGGTATTTCATACTTATAATTACTGTACTCAGTTCTGTGTGTATCATCGTATCTGTCTGAACGCTATGTATTTACACTCACGTTGTTATGGTGAACCCCAGTGATCCACGGGGTTCATAACGATGCGAGTGTTACATATAAATTTCAACGATGAACTGCGTAATAGAATAGAGGTCCTACATATTTATGTGTTACCATACCAACATGGATGAATTCATGTAAAAATTGTACAGAAAGATGGATAATCACAATATGGTAGGCGTAACTAAGGAGATACAGAACCATAACTCAATAATGTAACACTGTTAATGTTAGATAACTATGGTTTCAAAACATTGAAACCTTAAATTCGTTCCCCTCATTATTGACGGGTTTACTTCTAGATCCGTCAATTTTTCGTACTACCCCTAATTATCCTAAGTAATTTTAAGGTTAATTGTATTTAAGTTTAGCAAATAAACAAATGAATTTTTTTTTGTTATTTTGACTGGTATACTTCTTGTTGCTTATTAACACCCAAGTCACTCAACTTTAACAACAACAACAACAACAACAACAACTAAACAGTGATTCTTGAGGCCAACTTTTCGTTGCTATTTTCGCCGCTTTTCGTTTATGAAAAGATAACGTTGGAGAAATCGAAAGTCCTCTCGAAGATAACAAATACAGGCAAGTTTTTGGCCAATAGCTAAGATATGAATTTCTAATAAAGAAAAAGGAAGATTATATTGTCTTTTTCTTTTTTTTTCTTCTTTTTGCCTTACATATCTACAAATATATTTGTTTCATCATTTTTATATATACATAAATTATTCTTGCATTCTAAAATGATCTTCCGGTGTGCATCGCTAGATTCTTATTTTATGATTTTCCTCCATTTGCATAATCACCCGTCATTAAGCATTTACATATTCAAGAGCATAGAACCTTCTTTCTTGGTAGAAAACACAACAAAACCGCGAGATTTTGTTAATAAAAAGTCTTCGATTTATGCGAGTTTCGTAAATGAGATTTCACTGTGTTCTTGGAGTAGAGAAAATCTCCCAGATACTCGTAATATAAAAGAATTTCGTTATATGCGAATTTGGCTCTTATAAAATTTGCTACTAGTTTTTGCGGTACTTCTAGATTAGCTGGTAAGCCTCGCTTGTGGCGCTATTTTCTTGTACTAAACTTATGGATTTGGAGACTAAGTGGCATATTCAAGAAAAATGTAGTCTAAAAGAATTGTTTTTTACATTTTATAAGAATTTTGATATATATTGCGACATTTCGTTATATGCAACATTTTAAAAAAACAACTAATGTTATACAAGGCTTACATTATATGTGATCTTGTTGTGTTTATTTATTTGTTTCTTTGAGATGTGAAATTGAATAAATAAATAAACAAAATAAGTATTTGACCTATGTGAGTTCCGTATATACAATTTCATTATTATACAACAATGAAACTTCTCCCAAATACTAGTTATATGAGAGAAAAGTCCACTAATATGTGATTCTGTGCGGCAATTCTGCACAAGTGATTTTACACCTGTGGACGCCACAGGTAGGTAGGTACTTGGGGTTTAACGAGGGCACCGACTGGCTTTTACAGCTATGTTATTTGGCCCTCAGACTTTAT